>JAODTK010004721.1:0-298986 GCA_026419785.1 Sclerodactyla briareus | reverse complement strand
CATTTTGCATTCTTTAAGTTGGTCTTGAAAGTTGAATACTACACAAGGGAAAAAGAGCGGGGGGGATACCATTCGATGACGTTGAAAATTCTTTGTAACCTGCCCTGAGATTTTCACATGCATAACTTTATAAAAGTAACTATGCCTTTCGATTGTTCTCTGGGCATTGTATCTCGTCAGCTTGTCAAGATATAATATATTTTGGAATGCTGCAACATACTTTTTTGTAAAATATGTCTAATTGTGTATGAATATGAAGACAGCAATGGTAATAAAGGGAGGAAAAAACTAAGCCAGCAGCAAGTGGAGCTAAGAGTACTCCAAATTTATAATTGAGCTCCACAAAAAATGTGAAAAGCATTTGAGACAGTGGATCATTCTCTAATTCTTAGATAAAGCGTCAACATCATCAATTTCTGCGTTAATTCTGCTAACCATAAACAGAGCATTCAAAAAAATTGTTATTGTAGTCGACCTATGAATTGATCATCTCATGACCAAATTGTGCTTCGTATCTAGAATGTAATTTTTTAAGTTCTGCTAATTCAATGTTTCGGAGACTTTCAAGGGAATAATGTTTCCAAAATATTAACGGAAAATACAAACACTAAGATTTGGTGTTAATCTGCTTATCAACACAGGCTTTTGGTTTCTTCATTTTAGTGTATAATGGTGCTAACTATCCATGGTTCTACTAATAGAGGGAGACATGTAAATAGAATAAGATGATAATATAAAATATAATAATAAAACGGCTTATATAGCGCATAATACAAGAGGAATCTCAAAGGCGCTTTAAAAAGATTAAAGACGAAAATAAAAACCATAAAGGAGTGTAATAAAAAGAACCCACAAGTAATAGAGGGAAAGAAATGTGGCAAGAAATGTGATAGTGAAAGAAATGTGATAATTGTTCTGTATTTATATAATATACTCCTGAAATTATAGTATGCTCACGCTGATAATTGTGGTAAACATAGATACTTATTACAATAACTTGTAACGTCTTATTACAAGAAACTGTAAGTTCTCATTACAAAAACTTGTAACTTCTTATAACATAATTTGTAATTCTTATTATAACTGTAGTTTTATACAATAACTTGTAAGTTCTTATTACAATAACTTGTAAGTTCTTAACAACTAAAACACCTTGTAAATTGTAGGTTGATCTGTTTTAAGTATAAGTTCACCCAAAAATGTTTGCTGTTTTTTTGTTTCAAAATTTATTTATTTTGCGCCTATTGTTTTATGCGTAATGACCCTCATTCCTTTCGAGCAAATTTTCGTATGAATCACGATCTGGGCAATAAAATAAACACAACCATTTTGTTTGTTCTCTAAAAATCTTTCATAGCACTATTATATTTTTGTGACAAAATTCAACAACTTTGATTGGCATGTTAAAACTAAACGCTAATTCGGCTTGATCATCAGTTAGGATCTTTATGTTTTCATATGACAAATCCTTAGTGCAGCACAATCATCTGATGATATATAACGTTGCATCAATTTGAAAACGTTTCGTAATATCTTTGATTAGCAGTCATGTAATTGGTAGAATCCAAGACATACAACTTCAGAATCTTGCCGGAACCATTCTCTGTTTTTATAAGCTTTCTTCCATGCTAGCGTGGACAAATGATAACGATGTGTCAAATAATTTTTGTATTCATTTTTAATAGATTTAACCAACTTGTTTTTCCACAGCCTGTTTGACCGCATACGAGTTCCGAATGAGGATACTTTGGGAACAACATTTAAATATTTATTTATTTAATTTAAAATGGTGCTGCTGAACGAAAATCTACCATCTTAATATTAGCTTGCATCCATGACAACCATAAATAAAAGTTAGAGTTCCCGAGCTTCTGCTTTCTTTTCCAGTTGAATTGTAATTCCTTCAGAACCATTTTCTATCGCCTACCACTACCGGGGATTTTTATTATCATCAAAATCTCATGTAAACCAAAGAGCGATTTACTCTTTCAAATAATCGACAGAATACATTTCAAAGGTCAGTCTTAACAATGCCTATGCATGCAAAATGTTGCGCATACACACTGAGTCGAATGCTTCGATAGTAATGGTTACTTTATTAATTTGTGGATTGAAAAAGTTTACTCGTGTCTCTACCGATAATTTCACCACTCATGGGGGTACTCAAAATACCGGAGTAGACCCTTCATGTTTTTGCTGTGTGTTCAGATTAATATTCCAAGTTGTATATCTTTGTTCATGTAATGGGTTCTGTGTCTCAATATACTATGTCCTAAAGTACAGCAGTTTGTTTTGATACTGGTTTCTAATCAGTCTAGCTAGCTCGGCATAGTAAACTTTCGCGTATTCTAAAACTGATTCCACTTATTTTATAACTAGTGCCTGTGTCTGTGCTTTTAATCACAGACAATAATCATTAAATGTTAATTCATAACTTATACGGTCATTGAGGCCAGCCTGATAATTGCATATGATTTGTCCGCAGCTCAAATACAGAGGAATTAAATCGTTTGCCATAGGCATCGGCAATTGCTTCATCTTTACCATCGTCTGATGAGGTATCTTTTCTGCAGCTGCAACTCTCAAACTTTCAATGTATTTTCATAAAATTTTTGCCTCGATAGCCAATTTTTGAGTGTCTTATCGGGCAACCATAAATCACTATAGCAGTGGATACACATCTGCATCGTTTAGGGAATAAATTTCATTGCCTTCTATTAACATTCTTTTTTACCAATTGCTTTACCAAGATTGTGGACAATCGTTCTGTTTTCATCGGTAGATACTAATTCAATGTTAAAAGCTAGTATGGTTGTACCGGGTACTATGACATCATCTACACATAAATTTGGAAATCTAACCGTTAAATTTCGTTTTGATCTATTGTGCTGGGTTGTTCGTGATCACACCAATTGTTTAATTACCTCCACACCCAATGCATTACGTAAGTTTCTGTAAGGATCCAATTCGTGGCCGTAGTGCGTTGTCATTTATTTTAAATACAATATTACCTTTAAATAAAAATGAGGACTTTGCATTGGATGATTATGACCGGGAAGAAAATCCCGCTACTGGCAGATGTGCTGATGAGACAACATTTATCACTGAGATGCAGAAGATGATCAACAAGAAATCTAGATGAAGGAGGAGTGGATTTGAATGAGCAGTTTAAAAAAAAAATAGATGATTTCTATGACAATATGAAAAAAAGATCTGGATTAATCCCAAATGTTAAACATATAATATTTAAACTTAGGGTGGGAGCTTTTAGTAAAAACAGATAAAGGATATAAACCATTAACTCAGTAAAAGATAGAATCCCCAAGTTCTATATAAAAATAATATAAATAAATATATAATAATTAAAAAATATAAATAATAATAAAATTTATAATAATATATAATATATATAATATAAATTTAATAATATATAATAATCAATAATACATTTTTTTTTTTTTTTTTATTTTTTTTTTTATTTAATTTTTATTTTTTTTATTTTTTTTTTTTTTCTTTTTTTTTTTTTTATTATAATATTTTTTTTTTATTTTTTTTTTTTTTTTAAATTTTTTTGTTTTTTAAAAAATTGAATGTAGATACTCTACGAATAAAAATGGGGTTTGGGACTACTCAACCTCCACCAAAAGTTAACACAAATGCAAAAACAAGGTATTGAAAATATAATAAAGTCCGCTCTCTGAATACTGAGATATTGATGAAATGAAAGAACTGCCAGAAGTTGCTAATGATATTGATCAATCAATACAAGGTGAGATGCAAGGCAGTATTCGATAAGTGTTAGCTAGCACAGGGGGTGTTACAGTTGATACCCGAACAGAACTTAGTAGGGGAACCTAATAGTTCTCGATGAGAAGCTCTACAAAAATCTCGTGATGAGCTTGCAATAACTTGGCAAAAACTGAAAGAATTAGACGATGCATATTATAAGAACAAGCTAATCTAGCGCAAGCACAGAGGAGAGGAAAGAAGAAGCTGAAAAGAAACAAAGCAAGCAATAAAAGACTTGGAAATAGAAGGAAGTGGTAGATTGGACGCGGCAAGTATAAATGATAGAAGATTGCGTGGGCCGATTAACAGAATGAAAAAAAAAAAAATCAATCAATTGTAAATGAAGATACGACACGATCGGAAAAAGTAAGAATTTAATTTAGAGAACAAGGTGTAACCGTGAGTTAGTATATTGACGCTCTATACATTAGCTAATATTAGCACTATTGTTACAAGTATCCTTGCAGGTGTTAAAAGTGTTGTGTCACCCCCAAACCCAAGTCAACCCCGAGTGGTGGTATTAAACAAAATGATTAAAGATATTCTAAAAGCATTGCAAAGTATTGGGGAAGTTGTTTAAACTGCTGGATGCAATGCCAGGCATCATCGGAGGTGTTTTATCTGGGCTATTAAAGCATTGAGTGGTGTGTTGGATGGCTGGCAGAAAAGGTTGGGCATTGGTTACTGGTGTTTTAGCTTTGGTAGTTATTTACTTAAATAAACATCTGAAGTGTCAGTAGATGATTAAGTATTTCATGAAGCATATACGAAATACTTGCAATACCAGTAAACCCAACGATGATGGCAAGTTTGTCATTCATGTCACTTGCAGTTCGGATACTTTGTGGATTGGTGTTGCTAAGGTTGTAGTTGTGATTCAACTGGCTAGTTGTATCATCAAGTAGTGGAGTTGCAATTGGTTCATCGATTAGTCATATAATCAAACTCACTTACAGGTTCACTAAACAGGTGGTTTCTCCTATCATAACACCCGCAACAGTATTAAATAATCATGCGTACCGACTGCTGTGTTTGGTTCTGGGTCTATTTGAATGTCATATCTAGAACCTATATGTTTTTTGGTACCCGTCATCCAAATGTAGATCTGTAGGCATCATGTAAACATTTTAACCGACTACAAAGTATACTTGCTACGAGCATAATGCAGTGAGCTTTGATAGCGACGTTATTAAAACTTTGTAAATTAATGGAGAATTAATACATCTCTAATACTAGACAAAAACTGACGTTTAGCATCTAGAGAGTGCCCAGGTGTTGAAAAACTTGTTTTGTTTGGGAGTTTTGTTGGCCCCCTAAAATACAATAAACCAAAGTTCTCATGCTATCATTGAGTGTCTCTGTGCCAAGATCGGTTAGACCTTCTGATTGTGGTAGACAAACACCTCTCCAAGCGCCTTCTACTGGGCCTTGAGAAAGGCTGTACGAGAAAAATGCTGTATCTAGCTGCGCGAGGTTTGATTTTACACAAGCCATTACATTGCCTCTGTGTACCCTTCATGTGTATTGTGTAGTGTAAACATATGTGTCATAATGACCGCTAATACATTGAATTTCCAGCATAAGCAGTGCCTAAACAATTACTATGGGGATTGACGTGTTGCTTCCACTTTGATTTCTGTGAAACATGAAACAGATGACATATATTCCATATGCTGACATGTCTATATATTTTCAATGCATTATATGCATTTTGAATGGATGCTGTGGGAAACTCATTTCTTGCAGAGCCTTCGACAAAGATAATAGACATGGAACCTTAAAAAAGCTTTAATTCTACTGTACTGTATGTTGGGGGTGGTCATAGCTGACACCACATCATGAGGTGCTACACCAAATTACGACGTGAGTTGATTTTGCCAAAATTGGATCGGTGGAGTTCCAATCGAGTAGACTCATCAGATTGAACGCGGTGGACTACATAATTTTCAAATAAATCTGGTTGATCGATGGCAGATTGTGTCAGTATTTGAGGTAAATGTATAGTTTGACTTGTCAGTCTGTTTTGCTCAAAAGGTCTTTATTGTCTGGTGGTGAACATAACTAATATTGTATCTTTTGAATATTGCTTTGAAATGCTGGGTGGTAACATTTCTTTCTATTTTAAAAACATCATATTTTAAATAAATGAATCATACTTATGAAATTGAAACATTTGAAAGTAGTTTTGACTTGGGAGAGAAACAATTCCCTAGACGATAGGGCAGGAAATTTAAAAAATGACTTGAATCAGCTATATTTTGGATAGGTTATTACAATATTTCTAAAGTTGAAAAAAATTATATATTGGCTCGGTAGTGATGTAGGTGAATTTTCCATTGCCGAATGGCCTTTACAATGTGGATCGACTGGTGTATCTGATCACCAGTGAAATATCTGGGTAGCGAATTAAGGTTAATAAATAAATGGGATATTGTGTGAAACTTAAAGTTCCAGAAAATAATGCTATTAAATTTTTGAGATATTGCAAGACTTTTTTTACTTAATACAGATGGGTTGTTTGATGGTGAACACATTCGAAAAGTGGACTGCAACCATTAAAGATATTATTTACACTGTGATCAAATTATTCCACCATTAATATATTTAACGGAAGAAAACCATCAAAATGTGGGTGTCATTCCAGTGCGGTAATGACCCTACTACGGAAGTGCAGATATACAGAATGGAGCACTAAAATTGACAAAACCCCTTGGAAAATGGCCCTAATTAATGAAATGAAATTCAGGATCGAAGATGCAGATGGTAATGATATTAAAAATAAAGGGCTGCCACTGATGATTACTTTAGAAATAAACTAATGTTAAATAAAGAGTATATTTGGAAGTTCCAATACGATTAGCAAACTGAATAAGATATTCAAAATATCAAGAGGGTATGAATAGTATGAGTAGTGAATATGGAAAAATTTACATTGGGAAAATGTACCAATGATTGTTTGTTAATTGTCTGTAACACCAATTATTGTTAATGACTTATCATGGGATAAACTATTATGTGGATGATTTTCATCAACAGCCTTTGGTTATGTTGAATAGGATATTTAAGTTATGATGTTGGTATATGGAGAAAAAACAATAGAACCAATGGGATTACAACACGAATTGATTTTTACAAATAAACACCTATTATTTCTCTGAAATATGGTTTTTATAGCGCCGACAATGAATGGTTCCGGTAGTCACTACTACAGTATGTCATAGTGTGTGTGATCTGTGTTTTGGTAGCACCAATGAGGGTCATGAATGTTTCTTTGCAATCCTTGTTGATAAATCTGGATGTATTACAAAATTAAATACGACTATTCGCCCCGAAAAATAAAAAGAATACTTATAAATGACGGACATTTATCTGAAGTTACCGCAGAATGAGGATACTTTCAGACTACAAAAAATTGATAATATTTAAAAAAGAAATTAGAAGCTGAAAGAGATAAAAAGGTTTCCCGTAGAAAAGTATAAACAAAAATATTTAAACCGTTAACACACTAGCACCATTCAGAGGTGGTGGAGTTGTTACTTGCCGCTCAGGTATTGCAGCTATTGGGGAGTCATTACTTCACCCATTGTTTTCAATAAAAAACTTAAAACTTAAAAAACAGAATGAAATTGGAATTTTGGCCAGAGTTCAAAGAGTCAAAACTAACGACTATTTGTGAATAGATTTCACAAGCTGGATGAGGTGGTTCAGTCAAGGAAGAATGTCTACTTATTACCAAAGAACAGGCCAGTTCAATGAATGAAAAAGAAAGTATTACGAGGACAAGCAAAAAAAACCTGCATTTGTGCCAGATAATGATAAATCTACCAAGCTGCTCTCGATAAACAAAAAAAAAGGAGCTTATTCAAAAAATTTATGACTTCGCCGTCAGGTTTAAAATAGCTTATAGATGTCAGAATGAAAGGACCCCCGCCTTATAATCCCCGATCATTTAATCTTTAGTTTTAAACATGTGAATAGTACCCTCTCTCCGTGGATTTAACCAAAGGGGGAGGGGGTTTTTGTGAAAAACAACCCGAGGATAGTGGTTCACAACGAGCTTATGGATTTAGACCTAGGCCCCATAAGCATTTTCAGAGAGACCTTGGGTGATAATAAGTTATATTTAGGGAGACCTTGGACGATTGTGGGGGGACGTGGTCTCGATCCCCAATTTTACATACTACTAAAAAACTTGCATAAATTGCCTATAATCGGCCTCAGTAACTTCCAGACCCCGTATCAACCTTCATGTAGGGGACCAATTGTAGTCTACCTCCACCAAGTTCAACTAATTGGAAAAACAAGTTTGACGATCAGACGGCCGAACATCGAACCCTAATCACATTGAATGGGTGTTCTTTTTTTTATCGTCATCTAACTAATTTCGCTCTCATCCAATTTGTTGATTCGACTTGTGCATTGCGTCTTGAAATCATGCATAACAGTTTGCTGTGCCTAGTCAGAGAAAAACGATGTTTGAAACGAAAAGCGGAGCATCGCGTTTTAATGAAGGATCATGGAGAAAACAATATTTCAGATGTTCGCCTGTGACGGTCGGGAGAGTGCGGGACGGAAAAGATCAACAGGTCAACGGTGAGATTAAAACTCCAACAGCCTTTCGATATGAATCTTGAGCTTTCCTGACTGAGCTTATGTCTAATTCTAACCCTTACTTATATTCCCTCCTGTTTGTGTTCTTAGTGCAGGGTCCAAAGTACAACACAAGACAGTTCGGTGTAATCATACAGTAGGTATGTATCTTCCTCATCTCCTCTAGCAGAACATACTCCAGGCCAGCTGCTGTTGGTTCTTCCCTTCATTACAAAAGTTTTTCCTTTTGTGCGAAACTCTGCGTTTCAGAAACATAGACTATTGTTCTGTTAAATCATACATTTGACCTGTGAAGCGTCGCATAATTGATTTCTGATGAACCGAAACTGTACCTCCACTATGCCCATACTAAATGTGGCCCCCATCCAAACGTTTTGTTAGCTTGAACAACTTGCATATATTGCATAATTCGAACCATCAAGTAACCTCCACGACCCCGAACAACCTCCTCATCATTTTCGTAGGGGCCAATGTAGTCCCCTCCACCAATTCAAACTATTGAAAAAAAAGTTTGCCCTTGAATATTGCCCCTAGATAATGATCCATTCTGGCCTGTGGGGATCTAATCTACATTTTATAATTATCTGGAGTGCATTTCTGAGGTAATAAATATATTTTAAGTATGTGTGGGGACCAAGGTAGTTGAATCTGTCCCCCAGATTAATCACACAACATGGGCTGCGTTTTAAAACTATAGTGTACACAATACCTACGGGAGCGTACCCTATCATTGCGTAACAAGTCATTCCAGATAACTTCTGAAGTGTGTCATTCGGTAGCAAGATCAGTCATAATGATGATAGGGTAGGTCATCAGTAAAGAGGTATTGAGATTGTGCAATGAATTGGCAAGTACCAAAAAGAGTGACGGTCATTCCAGCTATCTCAACCGACTGGTCCCAGGTGAACCCCCCTTCCCCTTGAGGGGTGCTTTCACAAACATTTTTGAAAAATACTCAGCATGGGCCAATGACCCAATCCCGAGAACGTAATCATGCTTATTGTAGGCTCAACCTTCATTCCTAATCAGATTGTGATTCTTATAGTGTCTCGTGACGTTCCTTTGACGATCAGACCGACCAGAACATCGAACCCTCATCAACATTAAAGGGTGGTCTTTTTTTAATCGTCATGTAAATAATTTCGGCTCTCATCCAATTTGTTGATTCGTCGACGTGTGCATTGCGTCTTGAACTCATGCATAACAGTTATGCGCATGTGCTATTTCAGGATAACGATGTTCTGAACGGAAAGCGAGCATCGAGCTAAATGAATGATCGATGGAGAAACAATATTTCAGAGCGCCCTATGAAGGCTCGGAAGGAGTGCGGACGGAAAAGATCAACAGTTCAATTGAGATTATTAAAACTCACAGCCTTTAGTATGAATTTGAGACTTTCCTGATCCTGAGCTTATGTCTAATTTTAACCATACTTATCATTCAGGTTGTGTACTCGTTGCCGGTCCAAAGTACCACACAAGCAGTTCGTGGAAGTCAGACAGTAGTATGTAGTCGTCGTCATCTCTAGAAGAACATTACTTCCAGCCAGCTGCTGTTGGTTCTTCCCATTGGCATTAACAAAATAGTTTTCCTTTTGTGCGAAACTCGGCGTTCAGAAACTTTAGACTAATTGTTCTGTTAAAATCAAAATAATGTTGAAGAGTCGCATATATTGATTTCTGATGAACCGAAAAATGTACCTCCACTATGCAAATACTAAATGTGCGCCCCACATACAAGTTTTGTACGCTTGAAAAAAACTTGCATAGATGCCATATCGACCTAAGAACCTCCAAAGAACCCGAAACAACCTCTCATTTCGTAGGGGCAATGTAGTCCACCGTCCACCAGTCAACTAATTGAAAAAAACAAGTTGCCCTCACGAATATTGCCCCGAGATAATGATCCATTAGGGACTGTGGGGATCTAATAACCTGTTAAAATTGGAGTGAAATTCTGAGGTAATAAATATATTTACGTAGGTGTGGGGAGCAGGGTAGTTGAATCTGTCCCAGATTATCACATGCGCCTTGCGTTGTTAAACTGATATGTGTAACAATCACCTACGGGAGCGTCACCTTAATTGGTTAACATCATTCAGATAATCATTCTGAAGTGTTTGTCCATCGGTTAGAAAGATCAGTCATAATGATGATATGGGTAGCGTAATCATTAATGAGGTGAGAGTGTGAAATGAATGAAAGGCAGTACCCAAAAAGAGTGACGGTCCTTCCCACGCTATCTCAACGAATGGTTCCCAGGTGACCCTCTTGAGGGTGCTTACAAATTTATTGAAAAAAATTAAAAAAATGTGCCAATGACACATCCCGAGAGAAGTATATGTTATTTAGGCATCAAACTGCATCCGAATCAGATTTGTGATCTTAGTGTCTCAGTTGACGTCCTTTGACGATCAGACGACCCAGAACATCGAACCCTCATCACATTAATGGGGTGTCTTTTTTTATCGTCATGTAAATAATTTATGCCTCTCATCCAATTTGTTGATTCGACTTGTGGAATTGCGTCGAACTCATGATCACAGCATGCATGTGGCTAGTTCAGAAAGAAAGAAGAAACGATGTTCTTGAACGAAAAGCGAAGCATCGAGCTAAATGAATGATCGTGGAGAAACAACATTTCAGATCGCCCTATAGAGGCTAGGGAAGAGTGCGGGACGGAAAAGCTCAACAGTCTAAGTGATTTAAAAAACTCACAGCCTTTCGAGAGATCTTGAAGCTTGCTGAATGAGCTTCTGTCTGATTTCTAACCACAGTTATTAATATTCCTTGTTTGTGTTCTCGTTGAAGGTCAAAAGTACAACACAAGCAGCTTCGTTGTTAGTCAATACAGTAGGTATGTATCTTCTTCATCTCCTTAGAAGAAAATACTTCAGCCAGACTGCGTTGGTCATCCCATTGCAGTAACAAATTAGTTTTTCCTTCTGTGCGGAAACTCTGTGCGTTCAGAAACATAGACTCATTTGTTTCATGTCAAAAAATCCTACTACATTATTGTTGAGAGTCGCATATTTGGATTTGATGAACCGAAAATGTACCTCCACTATGCCAATACCAAATGTGGCCCACATCCAAGTTTTGTTACGCTTTGAAAAAACTGCATATACTGCATTTAATTCGACCTCAAGTAACCGCCAAAGACCCGAAACACCTCTCATTTCGTAGGGACCAAATGTGTCCAATCCACCAATTCAACTGATTGAAAAAAAAAGTTTGCCCTTGGATATTGCCCCTAGATAAGATCCATTCTGGACTGTTGGGATCTAATCTACATTTTATAATTATCTGGAGTGAAGTTCTGGATAATAATCTATTTTAAAGTACACTAGACTTTGCGGTGGGAAAATATGATGCTGAGCCATTTTTCGTGTAGAGGAACTCTCAACATGCGCATCGAATGAGGTGCACCGCAATAATGTATCCATAAGACGTTCTAACCACAAAAAGAAAATCGCGCTGACGGTCTTAGTCATGCGCTCTTCTGCTTAAAGTCATCATGAGAACTGGAGTTCATTGGGAGCCAGGTTGAATATTGAAAGTTAGGAGAAATGACGTTTTTCAAACAGTCACCTGATTTCGGCTAAGTACAAATTGATAGGGTGTTTCGACATTTTCATAGTTCAACCTGTAATTGGAACAGACAAGTGATCAAGTGCAAGAAATTTCTCATTAGATCTCATGAGAAATGGTTCCAATTTCTCATGTAGGGATTCATGAGAATTACATGAGAATTATATGAGGAAATTTCTAAGGAGAAACTCATTAGAAAAAAAAAAATTCTAATTTGTTTCGTGTTAGGCTACTTGCATTAAAGTTAACAGTCAATAATATCCGAAACAGAATTAGAACATACGGGTACGCACATGTTTTCAGCCAACAAGCAAATCATGGACCGTTATTCCCAAAACACATGGAAACTTATGCTTTCCAGAAATGTTGCATGCTAATGTAGGCCGGCCCCATACCAATTTATCCCGCGGTATATAATTCACATCGATCATGATGAGCCGAATCCTCAAATATAGCTTTCAGAAAAAAATATGCCACAATTCAAGCCTGTGGATGAAGCACCCCAAAGCTATAGCAGCTGCTAAACATCAGCCAAAAATCCATTTAATCAAAATAGTTCAGCAACTGGAAATCCTTGATCACTCAATTAAAAGTACTAAATAAAAGAATGATAGACAACAGTTCCACACAGAAAGCGTCCTGCAAGTAACTGAACTCAAGAAACTTAATGCACGCACCAACTCATTCCTTGTCAGAATCCTCACTGATTGCCGCCCAATTTCACATAGGCCTATAGACAGCATGTGAGGCTATGCTGTTTTACACTACACACTGCTATGCACGTCTTTATGATGGGTCCCCCAGCACAGGTGAAACTAAGGTGAGCTCGGTATTAGTTTCATTTTCACTGATTTATTGCCTTTTCGCATGGAAGCTATGCTGTTTTACACTACACCCTGCTATGCACAGTCTGTCTGAATGGTACCCCAGCACAGGTGACAAAGGGTGAGCTCGGGTATTTAGTTTCATTTCACTGTTTATTGATTTTTTTTATTCTCATTGTTTTCAAGTAATCTCAGAGTGTCTTATATGAACAACAGGCAGACTCGTGTTATTCTCAGCTTATTCTCGTATGTCCTCATACAATTCTCATGTATCCTCATATTCTCATGTATCCTCATATAGTTTCTCATGAGTCTATACTCTAGGCTAGCTCCAGTTCTCATGAGTTCTCATGAGATCTCATACAACTCTCATGAGAAACATGTGAGATCTCATGAGATCTCCCATGATTCTCATGAGAATTATATGAGTCATATTTATAAGGGATAATTATGAGCGAACAAACTCAACAGCAATCCCTACAACGCCATCTTGGCATTCCTTAGACCTCCCCAATGATTCAATATCTGCATTATCATTGTAATTTAATAAAGGGTATTTGCAATAATTATTTATCGGAGTTTCTTCACTGGCGATGGGCTAATTTAAAAAATCGAGCAACAGCAATGAGGTTAATTGTCAAATTGAATGATTTTATTGATTTTATATTCCTTATCCTCTCACAATTTCATAGGAACACGGTCTAATCATTTATGCAATAATCCTAAATTCTACTGACAACCTATATTCCAATTCTGTCATATCAATTTGTCTTACAGCACCATGTCCTGACTACAGTAGGTCCCCTGACACTACCTCTGTTACCGTAATGTACAAGTGTGCATAACAGTAACCGTGAAACTCCAGCTGGAATCTTACCCTGGCCTGTAGCTCACCAGCACAGGTTGGCGAGACTGTGAGTGCAACCATGGAAATGGTTTCCCCTGGGAATCTATAATGTTGGCAGAAGCGTAACTTGGAGATGGCTATATGGTGCCGGTTCAACTGATGGCTGGTAGGGTTGATTTTCATCAATGCGTATGAGAACAGTAAGTTACAACTTAACTATGGGGCACATGTGTTCTTTGATGTTGAAATGTATTTGTGCAGGTGAAGTACTGTGATATTGTTTGGGGTTTTGATTCTCAAATGTCCTGACCGTCTGGATTATTTGATGAAGTGAGAGAGCTCTTTGCATCGTGCAGTGTGTATGTAATCCCAAAACTAAAAATAACGGTCGCGAAAATGCGATTCTGTTGAAGAGTTCTTGTGGAAGTTTTTCTCTCCACTTCAAAATATATACCACCTCTTTAATATACCACCTGTGTTTTTGTGCTGACCATATCTGTGCAATCACCAGCATTGTCCTTCAAACAATTTCAATAGCCCGAAAGGATTCCATAATCAGTAGAGGAGAAATTAACTAGTGGATTTCTCAAAATGAAATCATGATACGCTAGCAATGTCCATCTATGGATAGGATATTCCTCTTACTGGCTCCAACTCGAGCAACTCACTTTCCTCGATTTTGAATACAAATGATGTTTAGAACACATTGGCTTCTGACCGTCCTCAAGAGAATAAAGTAGGCTAAATTCAGCCCATGTCCCAAACCTGTTGAATGAAGACGCTACTCAAACTAATTACTTCTTTCCTGAAGTTACTTGTTTACCGGTACTACTATGCATAGTTGAACAGCGCACTCTAAGGTATAAATCGGTCATCAATATTCTTCATCACCCAGCATATTCCCAAACCGCTATTAGCAAATGTCGGACATCTACTATTTTTAAAGCGCTGCTTTCACATACGATCACGATAACGATTGGCGCGTCGGCGCCGAACGAACCGGAAAGGGTGGGATTGAAGTTGAAAAAGTACAAACTTTCCCCTTTTGGTCCCGGCCTCATCAGTGGAAAAGCTTGGTCCACATTTTTTTTTACTATAAAGAGAAGTGTAATTCAAAGCATATCGAATGCCCATGTCTTCCTCAGAACTGTAGGAAGAAACAACAACCTTACAGTCGTTTCTCTGGTTTTGGAGAGATCGCGCGCAACTCGGGGCACCTGATCATCCATTTCTGTACATCATAATTCCATAAATGTCCATCTCGATTCATTTTGCATAAAACACATAACTCATACGAGCGCATGCCGGAGACCCTTAGGCGGCAGCCATCCGCCTCCTCTGAGCAAGCGAACATGCCTGAGCCCTGTCCCAACTTCTCATAGCTCTTCCGCGCTACCCCGTAGCTACTCCAAACATAAGCTATGTGGCCTCCTTGACGGACGGCCCCAAACCAAGTCCCGTGGAGACAGAGCCGGTGGACAGTACCGTTACCGGGAGGCGCACCATATGCCCAAAGAAGCGCAGTTGACGATCGCAATAGGCAGCTGACCTCAACCATCCCCTAGTCCCCAGGTACCATGTCATTGAACGCCCAGTCCTGGAAGTGACGTAGCCAAGAGCAGTCTCCGACTCAGTCCAACAGTGAGCATCCACACTCACATAATATAACTCGAAGCACATGAGCTGAAAAACACGGAGCTCTGCACCAAACAGTAAACATCATGGCCTAAGATCCACCTGGGTACCCTGTACTTACTCATGACCTACTAAGGACTGCATGGCTTAAATAGGCGTTAGCTAGATCATTAAGCCCCTTCTCCCAACTGCTTATTGCGTGGCCGACGTCTTTTTTTTTCGCTAACTTCTCCACATGGGGTTATGGTGACGTTCCGTCAAGACGTCAGCGTAGAGCGACCCCCTCAGAGAATTCCCTACACTCTAAGATTAGGATTTTCTTACGCCTCTCCTGCTCATAAAAAACCGGCCCACCAAGACTCCTCCGCCCAGCCAACCACTATCAACTGCTATAACCTGCCTTGGCATGACTATTTAGGCCCATGAACGCACAACTGGTCACGTCTACTGATTATCTATGAGAAGGGCATTATGGATTCGACTAAAATTATGGTTTTTTTAGGTCCTATGTATGACAGCAAATAGGGCCGAGCAGCTCTCCCCTCAGAGGCCATTGTTTCCCCTGATAGCGCCAGCGCCACTTCCCAATCCTTAATCAAAACTCCTGATCCCAAAGGGGGGGGGGAACCGACCCCCCCGATGGCCAGCCTGGCGTTCCATATTCCTTTGCTGAATTGCGAAAGTTTATCACTTGCATTGCGCAATTGATCGCAATTCGACGAATTTATCGTACATAAAGTTCAAATATTTTAAACTTGACGTCCGATAAAATTAATCATATCGTCCCCCTCCCCTAATGGATAATCACCATGCTTGGTGAGTATGAGTAAGACGGCTCGACAATGCTTGGCTTGGTCAGGATGAGTATCAGTCGAGGCAATCACTAAACCTCTGGCTTTTTAGTGATTATTAATGGGATTGTGGCTACAAATCTTTCACTGGAAAGTCTCATAGACAACGAAGGTGGATGACAGAAGGATAATACCTTCCATACTTGGATGCCAGGTACCCCATTATTAACATACCACGAAAAGATCAATGGGGTTTCTTGCATCCAGGCACAAATTGTCAAAATCGTGGAATTTAGAGAGGAAATTGTTATTTACAGTCAAATTTTGAAGATACCTGGCTACCAGAATGATTGATTGGTTTCAATTGATTTGGTGACGAGGCAAGAAGTATCAAAAACACAGATTTCCACCAAAATTCTTGTGAATGTTAATATAAAATATAGAACAAATAAAAACATTCTCTATGGGAGTTTATAATTCAACAAATGATTTTCTCACTGAACGAACTTAAATCAAAGCAAGACAAACCCTGGTTCTGGAAGCTCCTGAGCTGGTGTGAGCATCACTGGATCTAGATACGGCAACTATAGCCTAAAAGCTGTCGCACCCCACCTACTGCGGCAGTTGAACTATACATTTAGTCAAAATGAATACTCAAGAGAATGAAGAAGACTTGCATGGAAGCAATAAAAAAAAAAAAAAAAACGTAAAAAGCAAAACTAAGAGAAAAATGGTTTTGTTGTCCTAATTTGGTCTACTATAAAGATCCAGTATAGCTGGTTTGAGCTAAATATCAATCCAGATCCATCAATGGCATGTATATGGATTCCGCAGTATGCTCCTTCAGCGGCCGTGGAATTCGCCAAAGTCAGTTTAGTTTTAGTTCAGGGAAAAGGGTCAGGAACGACAGAATTCTCATGGAAGACCCTGAAGCCACACAACATCCTCAAAAGAAAACCAGATTGCCTAAAGAATTCGCCCGCATTCTCGAAAAATAAATCAGAATGTTTTGAAACGAGTTCACTCTCAGACAGAACAACATTTCAGGAAGGATTTTCAAACTACAGCGTTTGCCACGAAGATTGAGGCAATGACCCTTATCGGTAGTAACATTGGAAATCACCTCGAACTCGTCTAAACTCCACGAAAGTAAATCTATAGAATTAATATAGTAGCCTCGGCTGAACGTTTTCAATTATCGGCTTATCTTTCAAGGAGTGAGGAATCAATACTTGAGCAAGAAGATGCCAGGTGAGGTCTCACCACCTGCTAAGACAGCTTGACAACAATATCTTTATCAACGAAAACTCGGAGTACGTCTTATCAGCCAAGAATCCAACTAGCACACTGCTCAGAGGGTTTCAAGAAAGAGTCAAAATGAATTCCGAGATCTTTTCCTGATTCACAACTGATGGTATTCTTTGCTATTTAAATTGAAGGAAGCGTCACGGTTGTGGGAACCAACCTGGATAACTTCGCACTCAACGGCATTGAAAAACATTTGATATTCGTAAGACCATTTTGAGTTTATAACAAGATCCGTTTGAACAATTGCAACATCTACACTCCCATCGACCTTTTGCCAAAGAGACGAACGCCCATCGATGACAACTTGTTGTGCCCTATTAAGAAGCCACTGACGAATCCACTTAAGGACCCCCCCCCCCCCCCCCCCCCTCAGGTCTAGGAAAGTTATATCAACAGCACTGTCAGCTGCACGAGTAACATCTCCCATAATTCGGGGATATTATTGAAACACGAACGATTTTTTCTGAAAACACGTGTAAACCTCGAATTAGACTATACTCATTAAACGAAAATCGACCATATGATCACGAATAAGGGATTCCGACACCTTGCAGACAACACTAGTAAGATCCACTGGCCTGTAACTACAAGGAAGAGACCGATTGCCTTCTTGAAAATAGAGGAACATTTGCTCTACCAATCATCCGGAACAACCTCTATTGCAAGGTTTTATTGAAAATAGTAGCTTATGGAACAGATAGCTGATCGACGAGAGATTTCAACAAGAAGTCTGTCTATATTGTATCATTTTATTTGTATGGACGAAATATATGGATCGAATTTATATGAAATCTCGGATGGGGTCGAAAGTAGCCTTATTGCATGTTTGCTTCCCTCTACTTCCCATAATTATTCCGTCTACACGAAACTTGGTGGGTGGGGACAAAAGTTTTGTCCCGAAAAATTCCGAGGTTACCGGAGGTCGAATTTTTGTGGGGTTTTTCTTTCGAGATATTTCTAACTTCGTCGGGTTTAAACGAAACTTGGTGGATGTGGAGTGTTGTTAGTCCTGAACAACATGAAGGTAATTTTCAAAGTAGGTAAAATTCGACATGCGAAAATTTACGCGATATCTCTAACTCTGTCGTATTCAAACGAAACTGGAACAATTTGGACTACAGTTTGTCCTGACGAACAACCGAGGTATTTTTATTTCAGAGTCACCTGCTGATCCCTGTTGTAATGTACAGAGATACATTAGAACATATGTGAACGTTTCTATTCAAAACAATAAAATCAATAGTACACCTTCACTCTCCAGAATCATACCTGGTAACGGGCTATTCACCGGACCAGGTCATCTTCCTTCTGCTTCATCACTTTGTAATCACGTATTCACAGTATGCTTTCTACAAGTTTTTATATAATCCTATGAGATGAAGAGACAGCAGAATTGAGGGTATTAGTTTGATTTTACATGCCCTCATTAAGTACCCTCATTATTGAGCCTAGGAGAGTACTTATTGGGGACAAATTCGGGTAATTTAAGAATATTTGAGTTGCTCCGTTCAAACCCTTAGTGCCGTGTACTGCTAACATCAATACTACTATATATTGGTACTCGTTTCAACATTGTTATTTTATCATGAATCATACTGTAGGTGACTATCATGGACAGAGCGTGTACTCTTCCCTCGTAAGTGGTCAGGTGTCTCAGAGGAACAATCTCGGCCCACACCATTCCCGAGGGCAACGGAGGTCCGCCTCACTGCTTCTGTGAGGTTGGTCTGTTCCTTATCCGTTGAGCTGCTGTATTCATGGAGGCTGAATTCAGGAGAAGCAGAGGTGAGTCTCATAGAGGGTTCTGTCGCGGTACTGCTGCATATTTTTGAGACAGTTATTGTGCCACCAGCAGTTGTGTTCTCTACTCACATTTTATAAAATATTCACAATTTTTCTCTGAAAATGTTATATGTCCTCTTCATGAGTGTCCTAAAACATGAATATTACCACAATTGGAAGTGTAATAGAATGAATGCCAGTTGAGGTTCAAGTGGCAAGGAATCATATCACCAATTGGCTCCACAGTGGAGCCGGAATATGAGCCCATTGCGGCTGGAAAGTGCGTTAACATGCACGACTGTAACACATCTGTCTCCTCAGAATTAATAATGGATTCGAAGGGTCAATCAAATGGCCATGTGCGCACGCTCGCGGCCGCAATGTCACGCCACACTCCAGTGAGAGTCCATTGACGTCGGCGTTTCCCAGTAACGCAACCACCAGTGACAAGTTCCTCAGGAATAAACCCAGAGATATATTCTTACCAACATACTCAAAAACTTTATGTGATTATACCGAACCTTAGTGACGATATACCGCTGAACAAACCGCTAAAACCAATTTCAATTAGTTGTCTTGACATTAATTATTTCGTGCTGAAAAAAAAATGTCTCTATCCTGCTACTATTTTGGGTGAGCTGGTTTGATCTGCCTGCTTTTCCATTCATTTGTTTGTCTCTCTTCTTGCCCAAAATGTTCGTCCCTCGAATGATCCCAGGTTTTCAATTATGTGAAGCATGAATTTTTGGAATAGACATCAGAGGAAACACATGTCTTTCGATTACACCCTCTCAGTGTTCTCTCGTTTCATGCAAACTACGGAGCCGCCGATGTTTCATAAGGCCTTTTGGTTCATAAGGTCCGTTATTCATAACGTGCAAATTTTCGGAAAACGGTCCGTTATTCATAATGACCAAAAAGGTCCGATATTCCTAATAAAAAAGGTTCTTTGTTCATAGGTCCGATATTCACAATGACCAAAAAAGGCCCGTTTTCCATATTAAAAAAAAAAAAAAAAAAAAAAAAATCAAAAGGGTCTGTTTATTCATAACAGCACAAAGGTCCCGATATTCATAGAATAGTAAAAAGGTCGATATTCAAATGGCTAAGGGTCCGTAATGTCCATAAAAGCGACGGGGGAATGTTATCATATTATCAAAAAAGGTCTGTTATTCATAATCGCAGAAAGCCGTTTTCATAATAGTAATATGGAAGGGTCCGTTATTCATAATAGCAAAAGAGGTTCCGTTATTCATAATCGCGAGAAAGGTCCGTTTTTCATAATGTGTTTCTTTTTAATTATTACTTGCCAAACAGAATCCTGGAGTCTAAACCTATGCGAGGTCCGCGAGGATGCCAAACCCTAAACTGCACCTTTTTATCAGCTGCGATCGCTGGCAGATCCACGACCGTTGTTTGTTTCCTATTATGAATAACGACCCTTTTTCCTTATTATGAAGATCGGACCCTTTTTCCCTATTATGACTAACAGACGGTCTTTTTCCTATTAATGAATATCGGACCTTTTTTTCCATTAATAATAGTCGACCTTTTCTATTCTCATCACGATAATAACGGAACCCTTTTTCCTATTATGAATGACGGACCTTTTTACCTATTATGAATAACGGACCTTTTCCATTATTATGAATACCGGACCGTTTTTACTATTATGATTCGTACCTTCTGTTGTGATTATGAATATCGGACCTTATGAAGATAGAACCTTCGCATTATGAATAACAGGGCCTTATGAACAAAAGCCTTGTGAATAAAAGGCCTTATGATAACTACCTTATGATAAAAACCCTTATGAATCATCGGGCGTCACCCAAACTACAACCCCAATTATCCCTGTTAACCTTATATGCAGTACTTCAAAGAAATACAATTCTCATGTGAAGGGTTAAATTGCACGTTGAGATTCATTGTTGTTTTCAATGTGCATGGAGTGTTCAGTCGAATTGTGTGCCTGGTCAGTGGACCACTTTTGGTTACTTTTCCACCACGGTTATATCCCTGTCCGAATCCACGGGTGTGTTCTTTTCAAAAATTGGGTTTTCCCGTTTTAATCTGTCTCACGCATATATTGGTGGCCAATTTTGTGCCATCTGGCCTCTTTAGAATGAATGGACACTCAAAGGCTTTCATATATTTACTTTTTGTCTGATTGCGAATAGAGCAGGTATTTCCGGCCGCCACATTATCACGACAACTCACAACTGTTAATTCAGCCAGGGTCCTAGAACTGGGCTCTACGCAGTTACTGTGCAGGTCTTGATGTCGTATTCTGATGGTGATGCCCTGGTACAGAGATCAATCGTGGATGGATCTTGATAATACATAGTGATCTTGTTGCCGTAATCGAAGGTGGCTCTAGAGACTGTCGCTAGGTGATATTCTGTTATACAAACAGCGCAAAAAATCGAAAGTTTATAGCTGCGGACCGGCAAAAATTCTTGTGGCGTATTTACACTGCCATATGTTCTCACCAATCCACATTTGACCTGTATTGACATTTGTTATAACCTTGAAAGCTTGGGAACATGTCTACCACTTAGCCTAATAATTGCTATCGTGCTCAGCACAATGTACCCAGCACAACTCTTTTCTAGGCCTGTATATTAGCTATTGTACCCAACTTTAGGTGTAACCAGCACAACTCCTAGGCTTGTAGCAGGAACTGTATTCCAGCCACCTCAGTGCTGATAAACAAATAAAACAGTCCCCAATACAGCTAGCAGGGCCTGCAGCTCGAGGGGAATCATGTAAACAACCACTCTTACAGAGGATTCAATGGGAGGGCAAATTAATTGGATTTATTTAAAATCTTATTCCACACTAGGCAAACAGAAATGTAACTCAGCCTAGACAGTGGTATGCTTCATTCCCACCCACCAAGTTTTCAACCTGATCGCATGTACGGTTCAGAAGCAACGAATGAACGTGACGAACAGGGCAAACTGGCAGGGAAATACCCCTGACTGGAGGGTATAGAATAGTGTCAATGTGTGTAAGGAATTAAGATCTGCCAGACAAGGTCTCATTCCTATTTATTAACAAAATCCTACTCCACCGTCATAGTCAACAGGCATGGAAATCGAAGAAGTAGTGAGAGCAATCAAAAGCAGGATAGTCTTGTAGTGCGTTTCCTTATATATTTTTCATTTTATTGAAAAAGTCATCAGATAAGGTCTGGACATCGCTGCCATGTGCGGTGTAGATTTCCCTGCCAGCTACGTGTTGTTCAGCATATACAACTTGAACTGAATAACCCCATTGCTTCAGATGTCAGTCATACAGTTGCAGTTATACTTCCAAGATGTTTCAAGATGTTTGAAATGATCATGACATGCAAGAGAGCGAGATCTGACTCACGTGCTTTCAGCCTTCTTCACTTCTTGGTGAAGTTACCAAGGTTTACACTGTGAAAAGCTACGGATTACCAAAATTATAGTCCCTCTCTAGGTTCAATGTGATCCTGGTGTCATCATCGCGGACCAAGTCCAAAGTGTTGCCGGAATGATGAGTCAGAAAATTATCGAGTCGGCGGAGACCCAGAGTGGCGAGAAGACTCTGAAAGGCAACACTGTTCCAATCGGACTGCTCGTCAACATGAATGTTGAAGTCCCCAGTTGTTACTATGTGCTGGGATGTGTCACACAACCCTCTGCAGACTCCTCGAACTCATCCCAAGAAACACTGGGATGATGGTGGCTCGGAGTCGGCCTCGGAGCAGGAAGGGCGGTAGACAGCAATAACAGCGATGCAGCTGGCTCTATTTCATAAAGATCACTTAGGATGTTCCTAAATAAATGTTCCTAACTGACTTAGGAAGAAATCGTTCCTATCTTAGGAAGAAATGAAGTTCCTAACTTAGGAACGATTTCCTATTTATTAATGAAAAGTTCCTAACTTAGGAACGATTTGACACATAGTTAGGAATGGATTCTTCCTAAATAGCTTTATGAAATAGAAAGTTAGGAATGTTCCTAAAGTTAGGAACAATTCTGGACTTAGAACAATTATCGTTCAAGTCCAAGTTAGGAATATTCCTAACTTTTATGAAATGGAGCCCTGGAATCCTTATGTTTGAGTACTCATTCGGAAAGTTCAAAAGATGACAATTCTCCCGCACGAATCTTCTCATGTTTGATGATTTGTTTTTTTAACAAAAGCAACCCCACCTCTCCCAGTGTTCCCTCCCGTAGGACATCTCTGATATTGTTCCAGACGTCCTCTTGGGCGACACTCAACTATGTCTCGGTGACGATATGGATCGATCTGTGCTTCATTGACATAATCCAAGAAACCATCGTTACAAATTGATCTTGTATTTACAACAGCAAATTTCAGGCGATTGACGTGTTTGTTCAGGCACTGGACAGAACGATGAACTGAAATCACCGGGTACAAGACTTTGACATTTCGTGGCTCAAATTCCCGCGATCACATATAGGTGGGGTGACAATTGGGATTGGAAGGATTTCGGAAATGCCACCACATATGCGTCGGCGACCCCTCCTCGTTTGACGTAAGATACCATTCTTCCTCAGCGTGAGAAAAAACAACATTATTCAAGCGACTGTTAGCCCGAGGTAGTCTGAGGGCTAGCAGAGAACTTGAACTGAAGGTGTGACGTTTTTTTTAGAGTCATGTTCACGTCAAGCATGGTACACCAAGTACAAGCGTACTGTTTGTTCCTGAGTAGATTACTGCTGCGGATGGAATAATACACAATAGTAGGATGACATGCATCTTCGACTGAAAATATATATAATAATAATAATCCGCTGTGGTTATCACAAAGCAGAATAAGCACAGCAACACAATTACAAAGTAAAAGTGTACAAACCAGTTACGCAAGGAAGAATTGCACGTCACAGCAGTGAGACGTAAGTAGTTAGTAAGTATGGTGAATCACTGAATGTATTAGTTTTGCGGGACAACCAATATCGTTCAGCTCTCCTTCCGAAACCTCATGCAGAAAGTCACAAAACAACAAAACCTAATTTATTATGAATAAAAAAACAGGGTGCGTATGAGCAGGAACACCATGCACCAATACTAGCAGCTAAATGTTTAATACCACAAACAGAAAAGACATACTCGGATTTCGGAAGTTCTGTGACAAATCAACACATGGAAGGTATGTTTTGGGAGCCATCACGGTCAGGGTTGAGTAACTACCCACCACCTTTTACTGTAGTGTTATATCTCTATCAATGCATGATGAAGACGCATAATTGCTTTGTGGGAACGAAATCCCATGGAACCATATTCATCGAATACCGCGTTGGTACGCACGATACTTTTGCCTTCTCAGTATTTCATTTGGATGATCTTTGCTTTCACTAAACTTGTCTCTGCAACCAAATGTAACCAACCCAATTTAGTCACTCTTCATGGTTGTACTCACATGGATCCGCCATCTATGGTGCCTTGCCGCGCACGACATGCGCATCTAAGTACCCTAGGCTACCATAGTCTTGACACGAAACTTGGTGGTGGGCCCTTCTAGTCCTTTGTTTACGTAAATTTCTCGGATTGAATGAAAATGATCTCGGTGAATATAGTCTACCATTTAGTCCTGGGAAATTTAGGCACAGAGATTTGGGCAAAATGTGAATCTAGGTGTCAAATTGCCACAACACTTGGTGGACGTGGTCTGTTTTCGGTCCCCAGAGATTTGAAAAGTGAGACCGGGATCATTGAAGGTTATTTAATGTTTCCAATTCGCATAATATGTATCAGATTTCCATGAAAGTAAGTGGATGTGGTCCCCCTTTGGTTCTGAAAGGTGGAAAACGGTCCTCTGGTGGTCAAAGAATGTGTCTAAGTTGCCTGATTTATGAACTTTAAAAAAAAAGTCACATTTAACAAACCTTGGTATACTTGGAAAAACGTTCTCTCCCTATAAATTTGAAGGCGGGACTGTCACTGGTCATTCTTGACCCCGTTGTGTCATGTAATGCA
The DNA here is from genome assembly GCA_026419785.1 of Sclerodactyla briareus. Classification (NCBI taxonomy): domain Eukaryota; kingdom Metazoa; phylum Echinodermata; class Holothuroidea; order Dendrochirotida; family Sclerodactylidae; genus Sclerodactyla; species Sclerodactyla briareus. The sequence goes on along the minus strand of JAODTK010004721.1, from coordinate 273,833 downwards.
TATTCGAAAGTGCCAGATGCATGCAGTAGCTAAAGATAACTTTGGGAACATGCATCTTCTTGTGACGACATTAACATATTCTGTGTACAGCAGGTGTATAGATTTACAAGTGTGGCAATTTTAGCAATACATAATTGCTTGGAGTTATGAAGAAAGCATGTTGATGATGGGCATGGGGTGTTTGACTGTCCTCTCTTCAACAGGTCAATGGTCTACAGTAACATTGGATGGGTCCTCCTCATACGACCCAGACCATGCCGAAGATGGCTCTGCTGAGGATGTTCTGATGATGTTCTCTTGGTCCTGTCTTCCAGCAGTGGAGCTGTCTCAGGATCGGTTAACCAACATGAATTTTTTCATGAACCAATCATCCCTAATTGTCGGTGTTAATCCCCAATTTGGGCCCAGAACTGCTGAGAATTTGCTCTGCTGAAGATGGTCCGATTGTGTTCTCTTGTTCCTGTCTGACAGCCGTGGAGGGGGATCTGGGGTTCGGTAAACCCCTAGATATCACTGAACCAATCATCGGTATGGTCTGGGTCATTCTCATTTGACACAGTCTGCTGGGTCATTCTCATTTGACCCAGACTGCTGACGATGGCCCTAATGAGGATGTCTGATGATGTTCTATTGGTCCTGCGAGCAACCGACAATGGATGGAGGGTATCAAGTGTCAGGTAAATCACTTTGATATCATCCATTCCATCTAGCAATAGTATCGTAACTCTACTTGTACAATGAGGGCACGAATCTACACTATACAAAATTTGTGCCGTAACTAGCGTTTCGTCTTCGGCAGATTTAAACGGAAGGTAGTTCCAAATAAGTACAATAACCCATATGTTGGTAATCTATGATTCCATGGACAAAATATCTATCTATCTATCATCTATCTATCTATCTATCTATCTATCTATCTATCTATCTATCTATCTATCTGTCCGTATGTCCGTCCGTGGTCCTTTCGCCCGTCGTATATGAATGATGCACAGGCGGCTTTTCCCCTTACAGAGAAGATTGTATGATCATGTAAGCTTATCAGTTATCATTGACTAATGACACATCCACCTAATGAATAATCAATGGTCACTTATGGGTCAATTTCCGCCATTTCATTCAAAACAGTCCAGAGGCTTCTACCCCTTTCTAATATGTCGGATGCTCATGATAGTTGGCCATGTATTATAATTGACGTATTGGTTGATTTTAGTCATTTTGTGAAACAAAAAATAAGCAGAATGCTTCTCCACCTAATCAGTTCGATTCCGTAAAACCCGATACCCTATGCAGTTTCTTGTTCGACATTTTCAACCTTCCGTTGACTTTCAAGAACGATACGTCCAATCCACCTTCAACCTAAGTTTGCGCAAACATTAGGGCGTGGTACAGACGTCATGCTTTGACTTATATACATCAACGAAGTGTACAGTTTGTATACCCCATACAGACTTCGAGTGTTACTCAATGGAAAGTCGAATTGATATGTGATTCACTATGCGATTAGCACTCTTGATGAGTCAAAGTTCTTCCTTTGTACTCTTTCTTTCAGTTTTTTTTGGCCGGGCCTCAATATGGGATTGTCCTTTGCTTGGCATTCTTCCACACACACACTTAAAAAAAATACTGCGGGTCAATTTGGCCAGTTCTCACAAGTGGTCAAGAGAGTGGTTGTTCAATGTTATAAGTGATCAATGGATTTTCAGGGATCTGAGCTCATAGGTCAACTAGCTTTTAGCAACATTCTACTATGGAGGCCAGATAGAAAATGGGCCCAAGTAAAGTAGATTGATCATTGGTGACAATATCATGTATAGGCGGGTAGTATGTTGCAGGAAGGTGATGAGATGACTGTGCAGTCGAGCACAGAGAAAAATCAGTTTGCAGGGCATTGAGGGTCGAATGAACAGAAAGCGTCTTCTCCTGCAGATGGACTTGATAATCACGATAGTTGGTCTGTGATATCATTAACCAGTGGCACACAGGGGGCGTTCAGGAATGTGTAGTCGAAAGTCATCTAAGGGTTCGTTTTGTATGAAGGATCACAAGCTTCTTATGCTTAAGAGGAAGTGAGTTCATCCTGATAATTTTGGCTATTCGGTTGAAACGCTCACGTGGCATTCAGGCTCCTGTATTTTTTTGTGTGAAAATCATGCAAACTGGTCTATATAGATTGGATGTAAGAGGCACAATAATGCCGCACACATCTGCATCCTACCCAGTTCATACTGGCAAAAAGTAATAGAAAAAGAAATGACCTGAGGGTTCATGATGATTTAGCTACAGCCACATGGTTTCCATCGGTACCTCTCAATAGTGTTGCTATATTATGAAAATGATGTGTTTTCGATAGCCTGTCCATAGGGGACCTCAACTATGACCTACCATTAACTATTATGTTGTCAGGCTCAGTATGCGATACAAAGATCAGGCACCGAATTACCCGTCTTAGTATGTTGATTGGGGGGTATGACTATCCTATCCATCAATGAAATGCATTCACTAATTGCTCACCAAATTTTGGATATCTAAAATGATTAGCCATACGTGTCAAAATGACTTTTTTAGTCTGCCTTTTCATGCGAAAAGCAGAACTATATAGGAGGATGCTTTCACAGAGTGTTTGGCTGATTGTGAGTCCAATTCCAAGTAGTGATAAAATGTATCACATTTCGAACAAGGAAAATATATTGTTTTCACAATTGCTTAATACTTCGTAAAACCTTGTGAGGTGTTGAGTGAACGTTGCCCATGACCTTTTTTCTTCTCAGTTTCATCTGATACCATGTGTGATGGGTCTACTCTTGGAGAGGGCGCCACTCTTAGCATCGGTCCGGTGGAGGTATTGTCTCTGAAGATCAAGGACTTCTATCTAACCATTAGGAAAGGAGAGCGGACAGCCATTGCCATGCAACAAATCATCTTTGTAGCTGGTAACCCCCCTGAGGTCTCCATCAGGTAGGCTCTAACAGATAGATGCTAGCATAGGACATTCAGTATTCCAATCTGTTGTGATAGTATCTAGGAAGGGGGGGGGGGGGGTGCATTGATAATCGATTACACCAAAACTGTGTACCATATTTGAGCAATATACAACCAACCAGTATCATTTAACATTGATTTGTGCACTTGCGCTATATCTCGCAACACCACATTCGTAGCCTAAGCTGTTAGCCTAATTATGAAATGTGCGAATCACTTTTAGCCTATGGACTGTATTATCATTATTTGATTGACCAAGTCCATAGAATCTATGCAGTAATGACTGTGTATGTGTGCGTGTGTGAGAATGTATCTGCGCATTTAAGTATGTGTTTGTGTGTGTGTGTGTGCTGACGTTTTGCTTATCAATCCGATAAACTAGACGACACTTGGATGGATAGAGCTCATACATAATATGTGCGTTCCCCAAAGGAGTACACAATCCCTATTGTTTTAGGGGTCTGGTCAAATTAAGGTCCAGAAAGTCAAAGTCTGGAAAGCTGGTGAACAGGAAAAGTCCATATTAATTGGTCTTATCAGGATGGAATTTTGTAGGTAGCTATCCTAAGGAAGGGGGTTACATGAGCTTAATTGTATGTTTTTTTTTCGTATACTAGGGGCCAATTGTGGGGAGGGGTGGGAATGGGGAAATTGAATGGATGAGCACAAAATTGGCATGTGGGTTCCCATTACTGGGTACATACCCCGTTGTTTTGGGGTCAAGTCAGACGTAAAGAGAGATCAAACGTCTGGAGTAACTCCAGAATGTTTAGTCTGATCAAGTAAAAATTTGCTATGCATCTCAAATATATAGGGTTTACGAAACCTGCTGTTTTTCATCAAATCAGGGTCGATAAGAGAGGGTGGCAAATTGATATTTTGGCCATTTCTAGCTTTTAACAAGATAACTTTATCTGAGTTGATGAAGTTCAAACTCGGAATGTGGTTTACCATATTGAGTACATGACGTCAAAACTGCTTAGCTTGATCAGGCTGAGGATCAGTCAAGGAATCCTTGTCCTTTACCTTCCTGCTTATTGCTTATTTATTACCGAAATTGCTCTTTCATTGTAACAATTATTCGCTTCAGTGACTTCTAAAATAACTTCTTGATTTTGCTAATTTCAATCATCGCAGATTATATTATTAATTATGCATAATGTATCATTCCAGTTAGTCATGAGGTGTAATGTTCAATTATCAGGCCAATTATCTGCTACTTGTATCAGTATAGGCCAAACTGCTTGATATCGGCCGCAGTACAATTAGTAACATTCTGGCCTACCGATATTCCTGTGGTCGGCAAAGGTACTGTCTTTTCCTTTTATCTTGCGGCTCAACTTCATTCTAAAATAACAGTTAAGTTGCTCCTCGCACCCCAGACATGAACACCATTAATTTAGCTGCATACTGATGTCCCTGTACAGCCTAAGTGATAGACTCACGTCCACTTATTACAGTTCTTTGGTCACATTGCTCTGTTATCGCAGATGAGCTACCATATCACACCAAATAAACTTACAAAAGTATACCGATTTCGAAGAGAATGGACTCTTTATTATACCACGTGGCTAAGTTGGCCACTTTTGAATAAATACCCCCCCCCCCCCCCCCCATCCTCCACAGAAGGGAAGCACTTCTAACGCTGGACATTCTTCAACCCACCTTCATTTTGAGATTGAGGAATGGGACTTCAAAATGAAAAGGAAGAAAGGAGGTACCTATGTAGCCCTTTTCCGGGTAATTCCATGGAAATGTTGTTCACATCCATAATATTTTGTCGTATCCTGACGTAAAATGACCTAACTGGCTGATTTTTTTCCACTCTCCTGCCAAGAACCGACGCCCTATCTCCTGAACGGTCATAAGATAAACTAAGCTAAAACTGTCTTGCCCTTGCCTACACTCCCAGGAGGTGATGCTACATAGTTTAATTCGCGAGAGCGAAGTCTCGCGAACCGTACCTCGTACTAGGCCATATTGTATGCCACATAATATTGGCCTCTTTCCTCGTTTTATTGTACATGCTTGGTTTGATAGGGAATATCCTAATACATGCATACATGTGTTCTGTGTTGTGCATGTAATGTCATATGAGTACAATGAATCTTCTTATTGTTTTGAGGTCAGTCGAAGGTCAGCAGAGGTTGACGTCTTGGACCATGAACTCGAAGACTTTGATTGCATGCTCCGATCAAGCTGAAATTTTGTATGTCACGTCCTTATGGGTAGTTCACGGAACCTATTGTTCCTGCTGTGGGCTGCAGTTGTCGTTTTCTGTATGAAATGGGGAAATTGTGGCAAATTTATATTTCAGCCAAAGTATAGCGTTTGAACTGAACCTCCATAGTCATTGAGGTTTATAATGTTTGGTCTGGCTAAGCTAAAATTTTGTATGCAGCTGTCCTATGTGGGATGCGAACACCTAGTTTGTTTTTGGTGTGAATTGGGTTGGTCATATTTGATTCTTTGACAACAGTCGAGAATTCCAAGCAATCATGTCAGTGTGCGTGTGCGTGTGGTAATGCGTATGTAGCGCCTGACTTGTGAACACGATAGTTCGACCCCACCTGAACGGATTATTCTTGGTATGAGAGGCCGAGCCATTCTAGTGAAATCTGGGTAATTTATGAAAGAAGTGATTCTGACCACTGGTTGGCTGGGGATCACAAAGAAGAAGAAACCATGCGGAATAAAGCTCTCAATTGGCATGTATTTTCCCTATAAGTAGTTACATACTCTTTTTATCCTTTATTTTGTCTATAAAAGAAAACCTTCATATACCCTCATAAACATCGCTAACAGTGAACACGGCAATCCCCACCTTGATAAGGTCAGTAATATTCACGGGATCCCAATCCTCTATAGCCTACTGGTTCCTATCTTTATAGACGTATCCAGTGCGGTGACTACGCTTGAAAAATTCTGCTGGTTCTTCACGTTCCAATCACCCGGACACCCATATAATGCTAAATTTGTTCATTTCCATTCCTGCAGATGCATCCAAAACTGCGATGTATACATACAACCAGCCAGTAACCTCGTCTGCGTGCTGTCGTTCCGATTGCTCTTCAGCACCTTCCTATTCCTGGGAAATCCTGCGTGATGATGGGAATGGTGGGAAGATAGCAGAGGACGTTGAATGGGAGAGCTGGTGCCCTGACAGGACGGAAACAGGAATATTTAGTCCTGAGATTCCAGGCTGTGGAAATTCTTATACCCGGCTTGTACTATCTAGAATAACTGTGAGAGAAATGAATGGCTAAAAATGGAGGCAGAAATACCTGGCACATAGATCCCATGCTGTAAATACTCTCACACTAGTCCGCACTTTCCACGATAATAGGTGCAGGGGTTGGGAGCTGGTCATAGACAGGCTGGAAGAAGGAATAGTTGGTCACAGGCTGTAGAAACCCACACCCCAGTTCCCCGCGTTTATCTAAAGTGACATGAACGGATTTAATGCCCATCGGCCGCTAAAACGCACCTAATATCGCCATACCTAAAAATTCCGAAGTTCGAAGACTGGATTTGGTAATTCTCTTCGGTGTGTTTCGACTTTCGATACATGACTCTATGACAGCTCCATCCTCCCTGTTATTTCCACGCTCCTCTACTAGCCTTTTGTATACCATTCTCGACCCTATCAGTGATATGATCTCTTTTGGGGGTATTGGTGGTAATGCTCCCCTGTTTTACTACTAACTTTTATTATTATTATTATATTATTATTATTATATTATTATTATTATTATTATTATTATTATATTATTATATTATGAATCTTATTACACTGGTACTTATAAAGCGCATGATCCCGAAGCTCAATGCGCTGAACAGAGCGTTTAAATAGAACAATAATCAACCATAAACTTGCATGGAAAAGCACTTTTCTTTACGAGGCCTTGATATGAGCAGAAAGCATGCCGGAGTGCGATGGCAATTTGTTCCACAGCTCAGGAGCGATGTGAGTGAAGGCCTGGTTCCCGATTTTCTTTCTGGAGGGCCCTCGACATCAGGACAGGCTTATCCGCGGTTGTTAGAGAGCGATGGGGTCCCGCAGGTAGATTGGTGACAGTTGGTGCAGGCACTTGTTGACATGAGTCAGTGTACGGAACTTGATCCTGGATTCACACGGGACCCAGTGCATACCTGCCAGAACGGGTGAGATGAAATCTAGATAGCTACACCCTTGAGCACTGATGCTGGCTGCTCTATTTTGTACTACTTGGAGCCCCCGAATTTAGTTGACTGGGGCTCCAGTCAGTAAACTGTAGCAGTAGTCCATTCGAGATACAACAGGACGCTGTACTGCTGCAATTACAAGCTCTGTGGTCAGGAACTTGCGCACTCTGCCGATATTACGTAGAGGGTAGTTGCAAGACTGGGCGACACTGTTATTGCTGTGGCAGTGAGGGATGTAATGAGAAGAAGTCAAAACACCTGACACACTGTGAGGGTTGATAAAAAATCAACCGATATTTAGGGATAGCTGACCGTGACGTGACAGATGGGAGATCCAGTAATTCAGTTTATCATGTGGAGTATGAGGTGGTTGTCAGTGAGCCAATACTGATATGCGTGATGTTATGATCAGGTTGGAATTTGGCTGCAGCTTTCTATGGGAGTCAGACCCCTAGTGTTTTTGGTTCAGGTCGGGGTGAATTTAAAAAAAAAAAAATTGTGAACAATTGATATTTTGGACAATTTTACTTGTAAAAATGATAACTCAACCCCACCTGGATGGATGAAGTTCATACTTGGTATTTGAGCTCCCAATGATGAGTATATGAACCCTATTGTTTTGGGTCAGGTCAGAGGTCATCTGAGGTTACAGAGGTGAAAGTCTGAAAATGCTTGTGAACATGATGAGTCCAGATTGGTTGGTATGATCAGGTCGGAATTTGGTGCGTAGCTTTCTTATGGAGAGTACAGAAACCCTACTGTTTTTTTGGTTTAGGGGTGACTTTTGGTCAAAAATAGTAATTGGAAACACCATGACTCGACCTTGATGGATAAAGCTCATACTTGGTATGTATGTTCCCCATGATGAGCAGATGAACCCTATTGGTTTGGGGCCAGGACCGAGGACACCCAAGGTCATAGCAGGCCAAGCCAGAAAATACCTGAGAAGTATGCTTGGTCTGATCCGGTTGGAACTAGATGTGTAGCTTCCTTATATAGAACAAAGATACCATGTGTAAGACAGCTGAGAAAGATGATATTTGGCTGATTTCAGCTCGTGACGGGAGAACTTGACCCCACTGACGGAGAATCTTCATACATTTCTTCCCGGTTTTTTTTTAAATTTTTGTGTGGTTCATATGATGACTACATCGCTCATTATTTTAAGCTCAGGTGAGAGGTCAACAGGGGTCAAAGTTGCAAAATTCTTGTTGAAAAAAGTTGAAATGTTGAAATTAACTTGATTAAGTTGTAATAGTGTGTAGCTTTCTAATTTCCAAGAGTACAGGAACCTATTGGTTGATTGATAAGTATAATTTTTGTGTAAAATGGAAATTTTGTCCAGGACATGTAATGAAATGCCCTAATGAGCTGGTACAGTTTCCATTTGTCCTTATGTCTGGCCGAAGGTTTTTTTCAGAAATGGGTCATGGAATCTCTAAGCCTTTTTGGCTTTCTGGTCTTATTCCTTGACTAGTCAGAAGGATCTGTGTAGTCATGACAGTGTGTGTGTGTATGTGTCTGTATGTGTGGTATGTGTTCATACTTGGTATGTGGGTCCCCATTATGAGTACTTGAACCCTATTGTTTTGGGGTCAGGTCTAAGGTCACCAGAGGTCAAAGTCTGAAAACCTTGTGAACACGATAAGTCCAGACGGTGTCAAAATCAAGTTGAAATTTGGACTTTCGCTTTCTTTATGGAGTACTGAAAGGCCATCGTTTTTGGTTCAGGTCGGGGGTGGATTTCAGTCAAAATAGAAAATTTGTTTCGTAAGTAAGTAAATATTTTGGGCCATTTTGGCTTGTAAACACGAATGAACTATAACTCAACTCACCTAGAGGATACGCTCATACTTGGTGTTTTCCCCATGATGATTCCATGAATCCTTCTGTTTTAGGGGATATAAGCGGGAGCATCTGAAGTCACCGAGTCAAAGTCTGAACACCAACCCGAAATTTAGTGTGTAGCTTTCATATCAGAGTACAGGAACGCTTTGGTTGGTTGATAAATATGGGAAATTTGTCAGACATTTTATGTTGCCCATAATGAGCTGGTACATTCTCCCATTTTCCTTTTTGTCTGGCAAATTAGGTTTCAGAACTAGTCAAGGAATCCTGAGCCTTTTAAGCTTTCTGGTTCTGGGTTACTGAACCGACGAGCGCTTTCTAAATGGGCTTTCACCATTTGGACAGGCCGTGTTCAAAGCAATCCTCACTAATCTTTCGCAGGTCTCTTCTGAATATATTCGCGGACGAGCCATTGAGAACTCCTTTTCTCATATGTCCCTGGTGCGGTGATTTAAGGAACTTTGGGGGACAAGAAAAAGATTTCAGACTGCTGGAGAACAGCAGGAATGTTTGGGGATATCTGCATGAGTGTTTTTTTCTAGACGTGATGAAGGCTTCATATCTGTCAAATTGATAATTTGGGAGGCACTAGATATATGGATTGTCCTGAGGCCCGGATGGATGGAATCGGGGTAGCGGGACAAATTTACTGACAGACGGAACGCACAGATATTGTTACATGCTGAATTCGTGCTATGGGAGCCGCGATCTTCATGCTTTGAATGATTGACGGTGGCGGGACAATGTGGGCCAACTGACAGACGGAACGCACAGATATGACATGTTACTCGTGCTATGGAACCGCTATCTTCATGCTTTGGATGGAGTGGCGGTTGGCGGGACCAATGTACTACAGACGGACGCACAGAGATTGACATGCTGATTCGTGCTATGAGAGCCCTATCTCATGCTTTGGATGGATTGGCGGTTGGCGGGACAAATGTTACTGAACAGACGGACGCACAGGAGGACATGCGGATTCGTGCTATGAGAGCCGCTATCTTCATGCTTTGGGTGGATTTGAGATGTAGCTGGACAATGTAGCGACAGACGGACGCACAGACATTGACATGCTGATTCGTGCTATGGTAGCCGCATCTTCATGCTTTGGATGGATTGACGGGTAGCCGGGACAAATGTAGGGCCACTGACAGACGGACGCCACATATATTGACATGCTGATTCGTGCTATGGAGCCGCTATCTTCATGCTTTGGATGGATTGCGGGGTGGCGGGACAAATGTAACTGACTGACGGACCACAGATATTGACATGCTGTATCTCGTTCATGGGAGCCGCAATCTCCATGCTTTCGATAGATTGGCGGGTAGTGGGACAAATGTACTGACACGGACGCAACAGAATATGACAATGGCTGATTCCAGCTATGAGAAGCCGCATCTTTAGCTTGGAAATTTGGCAATAGTGTGTTTTTCAATAGTGAGCCCTCTTCATATGTCCATGAGTGATATTCTGCAGTTTAAGTTTCTTCGGCTTTGCAGTTAAGCATGAGGTAACACAGGAAGAATCAGAATACAGCTTCGCAATCAATACCCAACCTGAAAATGTACATGCCATGTCACTCCCACAAATGGAAACGTCCTGAAGACACCATTTTTTGTATCCTGTAATGATTTTTTAAGACATCCACCAGCCCTGACGTACTCGATCTACAGACGCCTAGAAAATACACGTATTCCGATATGTATGAGTGCAATAGTAAACACGATTGTTCATGAGTGGAAAGCTGGTCAATTTTCAGTGTCCAAACTGTCTGAAATGGTTAATTCTTTACTATTGCAACAACCATTCTTTATTGTTTTGAGATAGGGTATGTAATAATTTAATTACCCTACTTCATATATCTTGTTCATGTCTTATTGCTGTTATTCACAATTTACTATCATATTGGTTCATGTCTGGGAGTCCTACAATAACAATAATACTAATGCCACCACTGATTCGGGGGTGTATTCATCACGCTCCTGCTATATTTTGGGGAAAAAAACAAAACAAAAATTCGCCGGAAGCATATCCATTCTACTCTTTCTACTTCCAATAGACACTGATTCAGCAATCTAAACTCAACCCAACAGGTGAAAGTTTGGGAGCCTACCCTTTGAAGTCGCCCGCTTTTCGTCACTTTGCGCGCGCGAACAGTTGATCAGATCCACTCGGCGTCACCCCCAATTGATCCTGTTGCCAGATATTCCAGACATGTTATTTCAGTCTCCTTATGGGCATATGGCGCGCTTCCCGGCGGACGATCCTGTTCACTATGTCTTGTATGAACGGGAATCGGTGGTTGGGGCCGACCACCGGGACGCCCCGCAGCCCATAGTTGCGTAGCGTCGAGGAGGGGTTATGCTCCAATGAGTGAGTATAGCGATGTTTAACGGGCGTGATGCCCTTTTTCACACAGCCATTCGCTGACCATAGGAATCAACGTGTTCCATTAAAATAAACAAAAAAATTAACATGGCTACTGAAGATGTCAACGAAACTGACACTGAAATTGCCACTAAGAACTATCAACAGTGGCATGCGCAATGGGGGTAGGAACCCCGTCTATGCACAAAGTCGCTGGTATTTAGGCTATCGGGAGAAATTAGGGGCAGTCTGACGGAGTTGTAAGTAAGAAGGAGTACCAAGAGATTTAAATGTCATCTGGAAATGCGAACAAAAATCCTAAACCTAAACAGACCGCCCTTCCTTTTCCATGTTAGTATAATAATGGGTTCATCCCTACTCAAATATTACTTCGTAGGCCACTTTACGATATTATGGATTAATAACATCAAAGATTATCGCCCCGCCACACACTCCAAAGTTAGGATTATTAATGTCATAAAAAATAAAACTTAGTTTTTTTAAAAAAAATATCTTTTTTATACTATTTTTATATATATTAATAGTATTACTAGTCGCATGATCGTTAGATAGTACTTTCAATATAATATTATCTTCCCCACTCCAAGGGTGCATGCAACTGGGGGGTTCCCAGAGCCAATATCATGGTAGGCCTATCTGTGGCTATAAAAAGAAGTGAGCTCTCTTCATAGTATCATCCAGGATATACAATGATGTGGCTATAAGTCTGCCACATGTTTAATCTGCTTCAATTGTCGTAAGCCCCACGTGGACAGCTTTAGCTCGAGCTACCAGTTTTTTTTGCGTCGATCACATACCAAGAACGGGGGATATCATTGTTTCACATTCCCTTCTGTGTTGTAATGTTTCTCTGGCAGACCTCTTGCTGTCTTCTTACTCTGCTCCGACCTCACTGGCGCTCTACCACCTGTTGGCAATGAGAGCGATGGATACAGTTTTAATTCTCAAGGTCAGAGTCTCTGACTCGCATGGTGCAGCTCCAATACATACCTATCTATAAAGGTTTGTATAAAGGTTGAAAGCACTTTGTTTCCTAATCATATTTCTTGGCATCCCCCTCCCCTAACTACTGCCTTAGTGTTAAAAAACTGCTTCAGTGGAGGCTTGTGAATAGGTAGGTTATTTTGCATTTTGTGTTGTATCATTCCAAGAGTTTGTAATGAATTTTAGCTCACCCAGTCAGCATGGGATATACGCGATCGTTAATATCTAATTTGTTGATATGTTTATATGGCCGCAACTGGTTCCAATTGCTGCTCCTCCTTACCAGTTAAATATCATCTAGATGTCATTTCGGTCATTCTATTCAAGCGGTCAAGCAATCTATTATTCTCATTCTATTCAAGCGGTCAAGCAATCTATTATTCCTACAGGAACAAATTGAATGATCGTGGAAGTTGATCAGTATTATCATTAATACCTAAAGAGATGTGAACCAGATCGAGGGTCAGAAGGGCCTCCTTGCTGGCGGGGAAAAAGTGGTTCGTATCGATTTCTGCATAAAATGGGCACCTAAATGGGGGTGGTGAAGGGATACGCCCACACACCCCATGGACAAAAAAGTTGGTAACGCCCTTATGCCATCCCGAGTATTATCATTAACGATTAAGATGTGGCGTTCTGAATTTTTCAGTGAAACCAAGGGTATTCAGTGGACAAATGCGGCCATTTTGTTTAAACGTTCAAGTGGCTTCTACTCGAACAAATAATCGATGATCATGAAAGTTGGTTAGTACTATCATTGACCAGATTTTAGGTTAACTGTCATCTTTGACGTTATAGGTCATCTAGGAGTTGATTTTCCAATCAACGCGAAATGAGTTATTGGCGAATGAGTCCAAAGATTTCCTTACTTAAAAACACTATTTAGCTAACTTCCCGTGTAGTCTCTGGTCTGTTTTCAAAGTCATCTCAACACTCTGCTAGCTTTTCCTTGTCCATCTCTCTGACAGGGTAGCCTACCCGTGCAAGATCACTTCACTGCGTTTCATAGGGCCCTCAACAACATTTACGACAAAGCAAAGACAAAACCAACAACCCCACAAGACAAGACTAAACAGCTCAGAAAAGCATATAATAAGCATGGCTGATCCAGACCTTAATCGTCCCTACAAATATATAATTGTTTCAATTTGCGTTTTAGCAAGGATCAAGATGGAACTCGTACCTTATATACGCTCGCCCCCAGTGATTTTAATGACCTGTTCCTATTTTCTTTCTGCCTTGACGAGATCAAGATGATCTTGTTTGAGCAACTCGACCTCGAACAATAGGCATGCACTTCCTCTAGATATTGTTAGTAGCCAAGTATTCTTGAGCCAGACCGTGGCGCAATAAACCATAAGAATATTTCCTGAAATAACTACACGTCAGTTTCTTCCATTTTACATTCCGCTGTACATCTTAGCAGTGGCACTGCATAGAGGACCTAGCAGTTCCGAACATTAGGTAGGTCATTAATGAAGTCAGTGGCCGTTAAAGAATGCTTTTGCCAGGGTGTGCAGTCGCAATGGAAGACTGAATACCTGAGTATTTTTCGGCAGCAGGTTGTTCCGTCTCTTGGAGACAATGGGCACTTAGAGGACACCTTTGAATCGGTCTTAATGGGACATTCACGACTGGGGAACCTCGTCACTTCTGGCAACAAGGAGGCAGTAATCAAGTTGGTTCCTCTGTAGCAACATTGCGGAACCAGGCGGCTAACAACAACAACCGACTCAGGGATGAGGCAAAAAGATTAAAGGGTGAAGAAACATTGTCCCAACAAGCAAAATGGTAACCCGGATAATTTGGTTATTCTATTTGTCTGAGCGGTCCTACTACGACTATATCTGTTAAATATGCAGGTTGTCAACATTTATCTTTTTTGCTCTGAATGTAACCAAATTGGACCACAATGTAATCGACTAACGGGGCAGCTCTGACCAACGAACATGTGAGGTGGAAGGTCACTGGGAGTAGTAGTAGTCTGGACTTCATCACTGAAGCAGCAGCTGATCCTTACTAGGAATCTACTAGACCTAGGCAGCGCAAATACTTCCTGAATTATACAATATCAGGAAAACTGCAAAACATCAGTGACTGGAGAGAAGCATGTCGATGGAAATCAGGCAGAGAACGTGAATGGACATGGGATCTCTGAATGTTAAACCTTCGCCGCATGACATTTCACTATCATTCTATTAGTATGTGGCCTGATCATCCTCCTGATTCACATCTGCATCTATTCAATTCATGGGTTGATGAAGATGGCTGCTCTACCAAAAATTATATAGTTCCTGGTGACAGCAGGATTGTATGTAATTTTTTTCTTCAATGGGGGAAGAGTAGCAAAAAATCTTTCAACTCTGAACCCGGGGAAACTCGACCTCACCTGGTCACAATCATTACTTGGTATAGATGTTCCCCAGTAAACAAAAATACATGACTTCTTCTGTTTTGTAGTTAAGGTCCAAAGGGTTGTTATCAGAAATCAAGGTCTGAAAAGCTATTGAATACCGTACCGAGGTTGTTTGGTGTTGTACAGCTTTTCTATAGGAAGACAGAAAAAGAGGGAAAAAGTGTTAAAGAAAATTGAATTTTTTTACTGTTTTAGCTTCATTCTGAGTTGATGAAAACTTCACCCCACCTGAAAGGATTAGGTCCTCACTGTTATGTCAGTTCCCCCGTTGAAGTAATGGACCATTGGGAGGACAGATTCATCTAGGTCAGCATGGAGTCTGAGACCTTTAAACTTGATGCGAAAAAACACTTGATCTGATCGATTAGGGGTATAGGCTTTCTTTACGAAATACAAGAACCCGTTGTTCTGGGGTTTGATGACTGGGACCCTGCTTTCTGAAAAAAATTGGAAACTAAACTTAACTAATTTCAGCTGCTAAAACACCTGACAGTCTGGATAGATGAACTGTTTTGGTCATGTATGGTCCCTATAAACAAGTTCATGATCCCTACCGTTTTTCGGTCAGATCTAAATCAAAAGTCTGTAATCCTTGTTACACGTTTAAGAGTCGGCAACGGGTACACTAATTAGGTTCCGGACCAGTCAAGGACTCCCTGAGCCGTTTGGAACGGGCTGTTCTTTGATTGGTTCCAGACCACTTGACTATCTCAACATGAAATGCTCTCTTCTCTTCATTTTCCCAAATTCTACTATCTCAGTTTGTATGTGTTAGCTACTAGCTGTTTGAGCATCATTACAAAGCGTTTGTATATGAGATGGTTATTCCTCTGCAGATTCGAAGTTCCTTGATCGAGTCATTGTCGAACCTTGAGCTCCAAACTGCTAGGACTTGAGCAGAGCTCGGCCTCTCTCAGCCTCATAACCGAGGCCAACGATGAACTGTCTCAGGAGACACAGGTATGTCTGTAGTTGTTATTGACAGCTTATTCAGGTATTGATAAATAATTATGCATGGTTCATCCGGTATTCGAGGTATTGACATCTACATCTCATATGGATATATTCATGGTGAAAAATCCACAATTGACCATCGATCTTGGTCCTGTTAATTTATACAGTTTTAAAAACAATCGAATCCTCCTTAAGCCTCCCACATAATGCTGAAGCCAGTTTACTTCGACATCTTATGTTTGGTTTACATGTTTAAAAGATGTGACAGGGATCATTTAAATCCTTGGAAACTCATCAAAAGCATGACGCTATTGTGCCTGGATGCATCTAGAGAGGCGGATTAACTCATTTGGTACGCTCCGGACGGCAAAACTATTGATTGGGTGGGATTGGGTTCGGAGCCCATTGGGGGCCCGAGCCCGGGGAATTTTTCGCAATGCTGTCGGACAGAGCATGTCCTCTGAATTTTCATGTCACCAACCCACGTATAAAAGTTCTGGGTCTTGTGAGGTGACTGTGGGTAAGTTAGCGAGCAGCCGTATGTGGCAAACCTATTAAGAAGTACCCCATGAAGTCGGGAGTGATCAAGATAGGTGCATTCTGTATGGCAAGGGTATTTCATCATTCAAATAAGCCAGGGGTAGTATCTGTGAAGCACTTTGAACACGTCTTTAACGTGGGAAAGGCTTATATAAATACCGGGTTATTATTATTATTATTATTATTATTATTATTATTATTATTAATATTATTCCTTGACTTAATCGGGAATCCTACCGTCATGACAGTGTAGTGTTTTTATGTAGTTTGTGGTGCCGCCGGGCTTGTTGAGAGCATAACTCAACCCCACATGGATGTATGAAGCTCATACTTGGTGTGTGGGTTCCCCAAAATGAATATTATGATCCCTGTCATTTTGGGGTCAGGTCCAAAGTTTCTGAGTCATTAGATGTCAAGTGTCTGAACATCTTGTGAGAGGATAAGTCCAAACGCTTGGTCCAATCAGTCAAATTTGGTGGTAGCTTCCGTAGTGGGGAGTAACAACACCCTAATTGTATTGGTGCGGACCAGGGTCATTTTTTGGTGAAAATGGGGAAATTGTTAAAAAAAATGATTTTTGGACAATTGTAGCTGTGAAGATTATAACCTGACCCCACCTGGATGGATAAGCTCTCAGGTTTCCCATGATGAGTACACAATCCTATTGTTTTGAGGTCCATTCCGAGGTCTCTGAGTCTTAAGTCTAAGTTGAAAACGTTGTGCAAGAGGATGAGTCCAGAATGTCTGGTGCAATTCAAGCTGCCAATCTGGTGTGTAGTTTTCTTATGGGAGTACAGCACCCTACTTTGTTTTGGTGCAGACTAGCTAGCGGTCATTTTTCTATTATTGAAAGTGATAATTTTGAAACCGAAAAAAAACTTAGCTTGTGTAAGAGCATAACCTGACCCACCCGTGATGGATGACGCTCATCCACTTGGCATGTGGTTTCCACAGAATGAATACATGATTCCTATTGTATTGCATTGGGGTCCAGTCAAAGATCATCTCAGGTTATAGAGATCAGGTCTTACAATCATGTGGAAGAGGATAGGTCTAGATTGTTTGTTCGAATCCAGCCTGAGATATGGTGTGAAGCACCATATAATTCCTTGAGTGCTAGAGCAGTTGTCATTTTGGGGATTTTTTTTTGTCAGAAATATATATTTTGGGCAATTTTAGTTGTTGAAGAGCATACCCGACGCTCCCACCTGGTGGATGAATCTCATACACTTTGGTATTTGGGTCCCCATAATGAATACATGATCCTTGTTTTTTGGGGTGGAGGTCGAGGTCGTTATAGGTAAAACGTCTGAAAATGTCATGGAGCGGATGAGTCCAGAATGCTTGGTTCATCAACTGAAGTTTGGTGAAAACTTTATCATGGGGAGTACAAGACCCTATTGTTTTTTTTTATGTTTAGACTGGGAGTCCAGTTTAGGAAAAGCTGAGAACATTGTGAAGAATTGATCTTTTGGCCATGGTCATCTTGTTTAGCACAATAACTCGACCCCTGGGAGTCATTTAGGAAGAATGATAAAATTGTGAGAAGTATATTTTGCCAATGTCAGCTTGTTAACACAATAACCAGACCCCACCGGATGGTGAAACTCATACTGACAAAACAAAACACCAGCGAGTGATGTAGCTCATACTTGACGTGTTGCTTCTCCATAATGAGGACACAATCCCTATTACCTAGTGTCAAAGGTAATCTAAAGTCAACAAACTAAGTGAAAGTCATTACAGTCTAGAATCACTAAGCCACTTGCTCTGGTTTATTATATTATGTATTATTATTTTTAATTGTTATGTAAGAACTATCTCCACTGAGTGGTACCCTACGATGGGGTATCCATGGTGGGTCTAGCAATGAGGTGCACTGGAAATGTTGTCCGTTTGTGTGTCCGTCAGGCTCTTTTATATCTTTTTTGCAAATATCTCCAGTTTTGGAGTCACGGACATCATTAAATTTGACACACGCCTTATGTTATAAGACACAATTTCTCGAAATTAGCGTGGAAACCATCAAGCTTGTGATAGTAGAGGAGAAAACGACATTTTATCACCAGTTTTATTCCTTGACGGAGTAGGAGGAATATATGCCGTCATGTCGAGTGTACCAGTGTGTGAGTGTGTGTGTGCGTGTGTTGTTAGGTGTGTGTGAAGCCAGCTTGTAAACACGTAACTCGCCCCCAACCTGGATGGATAAAGATCATACGTGGTATGGCAGTCCCCAATGCTGAGTTCATGAACACTATTGTTCTGGGGTAAGGTCAAAGGTCATATGAGGTGGAGCCCTGGACTAGTCGAAGCCTGGACGCTCACGGCTGGGGCTGAGACGGACAATTCGATTCCTCTTTGACGACCTCACTTCGTCGCAACTTCGGATACCACTGGCAGGACCTCGTATCTAATGCCAGGGTTCTCGGGAGGCGGACTGGTAAAGGTTAGAACACGCCGGATTCGCGATCGCAGTTGGCTCTCTCCTGCGGCTACGGCGCGCATTACGGAGGACGATCCTGCCCACCGTGTCCGCGTGAACAGGATCTGGTGGGTTGAGGCTGACGGCCGGAACGCATCTGTAGTCGTGGTGGGCGCTGATTCTGTTTGGTGGTACCTGTTGGGGGCGGGGGCCGGTCAGTACAAGGCCTGGCTCGCTTGCCAGGAGTGCGGGCCGGGCGATTGGAAGCGGCGGCTGGACACGGTAGTGTGAGTGAGGGAGGGGGTGGTGGGGGAGGGTGAGTGAGTGAATACGACAATTGTGGCGTCACAATCGTTCGTCTGGCTTCCTTGTCCTAACTGGCCATATGCTTAAGAAAATTCAGCGATTCAGTTTCTAGGAAATAAAACTGATTGTGATCGAAGACAATCCCAGTGCGCTTTTTACTTATGTTGGAGATATGCAGAAAGTTGAAGACATTCATTGGTCCATTTTTTGATCCAGTGATGGGAGGCATGCTCAGCGATGTCAGGACATGTTCTAGGGTTCCTACAATGATTTCTTCAGTCTCCACTCAAGAGAACTCGGATCTATGGGTGAACCTCGTTGTCGGTATGTCTAAGGTCGAGGCCATTCTGTAAACCTATAGTTGAACAGGTTAAGTGCCGACAATGCTTTGGAATTGATAAGATCAAATCATTTGACGATGTTGTGTGCTTCCTGGTAATTATCAGGTTAGCAAGAGGTCCTAATCATTTGTCCAAACTCACCCAAATTTCAAGATTCCTCTTGTAAAAATTGGGCATGAAAAAAAAAATTTGTTTTAGCAGTATTCAGTTATGCAGCCCTGCACGAAACGTAATGAAAATTCAAAATCTTCGCCCGCATTTTAAGTTAAAACCGCGAAGAACTACCCCGTTTTCTATAATTCATTGATAATTCCTTTCACCATCCTGCGGGTTGTTGTATGGGCAGGAGAGGGATGGGAGTATGGCCTAACCAAATTGGTATTTTCCATCAATTCTTGTTGAAAATTGCAAACTTAAATACGATTCCAATAAGAGCAAAGCAGCATTTCGTGTTTGAATGACTATCGACCTGTACTTCCACATCGTATGCAATAAAAAGATTCGAACGATTCATCTCAATTTCATGAAAACTCTCTTACCAGCTAACTTCGAAGCCAAATCGAATTCGCCTATCGTCAAACGGTCCGTGGAAGATGCCATTTCTATATGGATGCATGAAACATTGGTTCCCTTAGAAAGAAATGTTCCTATGGGCCCCGTGTCCTCTTCGGTGACTACAGTTTTCTCTGCCTTTCAATACCTTGTTCCTTCCCGCCATGCTCTCAAACGCTGGATCATCTCCAGTTTCCTGCCTCTATTTGCGATTGGATTTTGGACTTCCTCCTTTTTCCTCCTTCCCCGAACCCAAACTGTTCGAGTAGGTCAAATTACGTCTCCGACGACAAGTGAACAGACTGGTGGTGTTGTGAACACTAAATACCACCTGACCTGAATGTGAACACAACTAAAGAACTGGTGGTGGGCTCCAGGCGAAATCAGAATCCTAAGGACCCTCGTCATTATTAATGATACTGTGGTTGAACAGCAAACACATAATGTTTAGGTACCCACGGATGGATAATTTATCAATCATGGTGGGAACCACTGATGATATCCTAAAGAATGGACGCCAATGATTGTTCTTCCTAAGACACTCAAATCTTATAGGGGTCAATCAGAGCCATTTCCAGTCAACTTTTATCGATCTATCTAATCATTGAAAGCGTTTTCAACTTACTAACTATTACTTGGTTTGATCGCACTACTCAGAATGACATAAGGAGATTGCAATCTGTCACTAAGACTTCAGAACGTATAATTGGTCTGGCCCTGCCCTCCCTCTATTCCTCGATCGGGAACAGGTCTTACAACGCACGCACCAGTCAAATTCTGATGTTTCCACCCAGCCACACAGTAACTTTTCTTTCTTGCCTCCGTTGTACAACTGAAAACTTTTAGAGGTACTCAAGACTCATGAACAGTGTTTATCCATGCTGGCCCGCAAGATTTATAATGCAGCCCATACACGTTAATTTGGGTGCCTATACCTCCCTTTAATGGTATTTTAGCCTTTTTGATTGGTCTTATCCATTTGAAGTTCATATTTAGTGATATTAACCATTCAACCGGTCAATGCAATACTGTTTAGTTCGTTCTATAGTGTTTAGTTTTTCAAATCCTCCTGCTCTGCTTATTATTCCATAGATTTCTTTTATGTCTTTATCGTTCATGTTTGTACACAGGTCTTGCCATATCGCCCAATTTTCCATGGTATTTTTTTAATACTTTGGCTGAATACACTTCTTCTATCCATCCATCCATCCATTTCCATCCTCCATGGGGAGAAGTTCACTGTAGGGTAACAAAAAATTTTAGTTGCAATCACAGTAAGTCGATAGTGCAATAAAATCAGGATAAGTAACTGTTTCAAGGCTCTGATGTATGCTTACTTGAATGACTCTATATATTGTTATTTGTGGACCTATCGATTACAGGTACAGCAGGCATGAACATTTTGTGATGTCGTTAGGTGCAGATTGGACATTCCGCAAATTTTAAATTTTCGAGGCAAGAATCACATCCATTGCCTAGAGCTCCTATAGTGGCACACACACTATGCTTACGTGTTGTTTCTTTGTCGCGCAGGTGAGAGCGGTCGATCTTATATCATCAATGACATCCTTCAGAAGCAGGACGTATCTACAAAAAGTAGTTTTTCTTCGGAGCAGATAGAGAAGTCATCTGGGCAGTTGGCTGCTGGTCTCTCCAACATACTAGGGGCGTCCATGGTCACCATACCTGTCAATGAGTCTGCTAGGTCTCATGCGCCTGAGGTACATGAATGGTAACTCAGGTAACCCTGAACTGTTTAATTTATAAAAGGAATGAACATTTAAAAATCCAGTCCATTTCTAGACAGAGAAGCTGTTATCCCCAGTAACCTTCTGTTGGATGTTGCCCAAAATTACGTCAGGAAGATTGGTGAGAAGTGTGGCCGGACAAATTCCCTCCCAGAATACTACCATGCGGACGGATACCCTCAATCCTAAGCTGACAACCCCAAGGACGATTATCCACTGGAAATTACCACTCCCCACTTGACAACTACCCCAGTCGGCAACTACGCCTCAGAGAATACTCTGAACACCCCCCCCCCCCCCCCCCCCACGATGAATATCTCCTTCACGATGCCGTTCCCTATAACATCCTGGGGAGGATGATGGGACGAATGATACTAATTGGGCAACCGCCAACGTATAATTACTTTTGGGTCAGGGTCGTCTTCATCAGGTCTAATCATGTTAGCCCCGAAAACGGGGGTGACCGGATTCACTCCATTTGGCATCCTCCTTCCTCATGTATAGTCCGAATTTTCTCTGGGTGCAGGAACGCGTACAGTGTTTTGTTTGTTTTTTATAAAAGCAATGGTTCTATTGTTCTCTTGTTAACTTGTTTGTTGTTAATGGCTCGGCCAGTGTATTTATATTACTCTATTATTTTGTAAGAACTTCTTTTGTTAACTTGTTTGTTGTTAATGGCTCGGCCAGTGTATTTATATTACTCTATTATTTTGTAAGGAAAAAGAGAAAAAGGGGACATTTTTGGAAGTGCGTTTAGCCGGTGTGGAGGCTGCCACGGTGGAATTTCTCCCCAATTATAGTCAGCGGAATTCAGAAGGATATCCTGAAGACGATATTGTGTTAGCTTCGTACATAAAGAAAAAAAAAACAAATGTACAAATCTCTGCCATTAAACACGGAGCTAATAACACTATATCGGTCTTCCGAAGAATGAATACGTCAAGACCTGCTTTTCACCACTCCAAACCAAGTCAATCTAAAACCAGGACCCCCCAAAATAAAACAGAGAACACGTACAATGTGGTCGTTTGTGGGGCAACCTAAAATTTCAGATACTCAGATTAGCCAACAGTTGAAAGAAAATGGCCTTGACCATATCTTTGTCAAGAGGCTTATTTCCCGAGCTTTGGGAACCTGTACCTGTGGGGGAGCCTATGCGGCCCTCTACAAGGGTCGTCCCAAATTCCTGGAGGCCAGACGGAAAGAGGGAAGAGACAGACAAAGCAGTTGGGGGTTGCTCTAATACAAAAACGTACGCTCAGGCAGCTCCCACAGTGATAGAAGTAAACAAAAAGATTGACAATAAAAACAAAGTTAATGTCATTTCCTTTGTTACTGAGCTGGTTCGGACTGTCCTGAAGAAGGCCATGTGGCCCAGATTAGTTCCAGCAACTCCATTGCCACTGCCTCCTGTCTCTCTTTGAAATACTTCACCATAACTGGCCCTGGGGAGGAAATCCACAAAGTCATTCAGAGGAAAAAGGTGAGTGACGCACTCAGGCAGCTGGTCCCCCCCCCCCCCCTCGCAGCCGGTCAAATGGATAAGAGATTATGTTCTCCTTTCAATGCACCTCAACATTAACAGCGTTAGGTGTAAAGTGGATATACTAAATTATTATGTTACTAACTACAGGCCTCATTTGATTCTGTTAAATGAAACAGAACTGAATGAAAAGATGCAACTATTGATATTCCTAACTATAAACTATTCAGGAAGGATGTGACATCCAATAAAGGAGGGTGGCCACAGCTATACTTGATAATATCAATACTATCCAAAATGTTCAGGATGATGACCAGGACCAAATTCTGTTAAGGTATTTAAGACCATAGGTTTCTATAAATATAGTCAGTTATTA
Organism: Sclerodactyla briareus; assembly: GCA_026419785.1. Taxonomy (NCBI): domain Eukaryota; kingdom Metazoa; phylum Echinodermata; class Holothuroidea; order Dendrochirotida; family Sclerodactylidae; genus Sclerodactyla; species Sclerodactyla briareus. The sequence continues at coordinate 250,308 of JAODTK010004721.1, read as the reverse complement.
TGATCCTCCTCATAGTTATGTTTATAATAACCTCTTCAAGAAATGGGTACAAATATTATAGTTATGGGGGATTTAAATTGCCCAAATAAAATTATTGGGTACAATAGGACTACTCCTTATGGTAGGCAGAAGAGTACATCATGTGTCCTGACCTCCTTTCAACCCTTTATCATCAAAACTAACCTTTCGGAGCCTCTGCTTCAGTCTGCTGTCATCATCGGCCGTCCACGCTCTCTTGACTCATTTACTTCAAACCTCAACGCAAATCCTCAACACATTACCACCATCCTTAGCACATGTTTCTACCACCGCACTCAAGTCGCCTTTGCCGGTGCTCCCACCCTTCCCTTCAAATCGAGTAAGTCCGTTCGGTCCGCGGCCTTATTCCTGCCATAACCTCAGCACCACATAGGGTGCTCCCATTGCTGTCTCAGTCCTCCTCAGAGTCGCCTTCTCGTTCCCTCAAACTCCATGTCTCACTCCTATACAACATTGTAGATCACACGCAACTGCGATGAACTCTTCTCTCCACATTCTCTGAACTTATCCCAAGGGTTGCTGTCTGCGAACGTGTTGAGAGTGGTTTGCGATCGTTTGCACGAACCGCTACGTTGTGCAGGAAATGTTTGCAGGATGTTCGCATGTATGCTGCGCGTGTTCACGAATGTTCGCAGTACAGCGCAGTACGACGCCTCTTGACGCCGAACAGTGTAAAAACATTGCATAGCCTCCGTTCTTCAGATATCGTGCTTTCACACACACACACACACTACCAACACACAGCTGGAGACCCACAACATACACACACGCAGCACATACGCACACCGACATGATCGCATAGATTCTGCAATAAATAACATGACATGCGGACTATCGATAGCTTGTTATGGCTTTATCCCGGGAGGTTGCCGGTGTGGGGGTTTGACCACGTCCGAACGATTCTCATTTTCAGTCCAATTGGAACATCCCCTTAGAAGCAATTCCCATAGATACGGTAAATTCCGGGATGTGCCAGGAAACCGGTACCGAATAGAACGCATTGTCTGTCTGTCTGTCTGTCTGTCTGTTTGTCTGTCTGTCTACACTGATGACCTAGTAAGTGGACATCTGTAGTGGTGAAAAAGGGTCATCTAAGGATTAGTTTCAGCCATTTAGAAAAATACGCAAACTGTCTTCCTACGGATGAACTGATTTTCCTGAAAATTATCAGCCAGTTAGTAGTACCATCGATAGTTTGGTACCCGTAAGCGGGCATTTTGACCCCAAAGGGTCATTTTGGGGTCTCAAACGGTCAAAATGCTTCTCCTACAGTTTGATTTGGATGATCGTGATGTGTTGTCAGTGTCAACACTGACCAATGGTGCATACAGGGTGTTCAGGAATTTTGAGTCAAGGGTCATTAGGGGTCAGTTCTCATCCCACAGATTAATTTGGATTGTCTTCGTGGTTGGTCAGTAGTACTATTGACTAGTGGTAATTGTAGGGTGTTCAAGGATTTTGGGTCAAAAGTCATATAGAGGTTATTTGAACCCAAAGGGTCATTTTGGGGTCTCAAACGGTCAAAATGCTTCTCCTACAGTTTGATTTGGATGATCGTGATGTGTTGTCAGTGTCAACACTGACCAATGGTGCATACAGGGTTTTCAGAAATCACAGTTTCTGCCATTTTGCGAAAATATGCTAAATGTTTCTCATCCCACAGATTAATTTGGATTGTCTTCGTGGTTGGTCAGTAGTACTATTGAGTAGTGGTACCTGTCGGGGTTTTCAAGGGGTTTTTCTGAGCAGCAGCATTTAGGGGTCATTTTTACCTCAAAGGGTCATTTTTGGAGGTCTCAAACGGTCAAAATGCTTCATCTCCACAGTTCTAGTTCGGATGTTCAGTGACTGTGGATAGCCAGTGTCATCAGTGACCAGTGGTGCATACAGGGTGTTCAGGAATTTGGGGGTCAAGGGTCATCTAGGGGTCAGGTTCAGTTATTTTGTGTGAATATATGCCAGAATACAACATGTTTCCTAGAAAAAACACATACTGCGAGAGAATATTGAACTGCTATTTACCTAATTGCACTCACTTTCATAGACTGCAACATGAACCTTGTGACACTGATTTGCAAAATAGCTTTTGATTTGAGGTTTTGAACTGATGTATCATAGGGCAGCATATTCATTGAATGTGATATGAGCTTCTGAATCATTGGTTCTCTAGTCTCAAATAATAAAATATTTCTGCCACGTGTTGACCTCGGTTCTGATAATGCACTTTTTCCGATTCCCGACGTTGTTTTGCTGTCCCGATATACGGTTTAGGTCCCGTTATATGTCCCATAATGCTAGTTTGCTCACCTCCTAGCCCCGACAACTATATGAAAATTTAGGAGTATCCAATAACCCAGTATCATGACAATCTAACGGAATTTGGAAAATGTGCATAAATAATGCTAATTGACACCTCAAATGACCTCCGATGACCTAAATTCTGCTCATAAATTAATGGGGCAGAAGGGGCACATGTCCACTAAGTTTGTGAAAATCCGAGAAAATGTTGTTCGAATCGTGGAAATTAGGCAATTAATTAGAACACAAGTCGGCGTACATAGTGGTCATTTTTGTCCCCCCGGGGAAGGAGCACGCCAAGGGCAATCGGGGGAAAGTTGGTTCGAGCCCACCCAAGGTTACCCTTTGTTCAGGCCCCTCCCACTTCGTGAGTAGACCTATTAGCGAATCCAAGAAGTTCCATTTTTAAGGAGTGGTGAGAAACGGGTGTAGGCCTATCTCTTCATTCAGATCCCCCAATTGCTTTTTGTAGGGGCGGGATGTGGCGGGGACATCCAACATATCCGATCCCCACCCTCATAGTACTTCCCGTTACTGAGTTATTGCCGCCCAAAAATGATAAAGGGATCATTTTTGCAAAGTTATATAAAATAGTTCGCGGTGGGTGGATGCGGCTAGGTCCTTCCAGACATGTGCTTCCATGAGTGAGAAGTGAGGTGAGTTACGCTGCCTCAAAATTTCCGGTCTGGGAACTTACGTCATTGATTACGTCATCTGATGGTCATTTTTGCGTCGAACAGTCAAAACGTTACTCCCACAGATGAATTGGTTGATCATGATAGTTGGTCATATATGATTGGCCATGTTCAGGAATTTGACGTATGGGTAAATTCCGGTAATTTGGCGAAAAACTGCAAAATGCTTCTTCTATACAGTTACAAGCGGATGTTCATGGAACTTGTTCAGTATTATTAGTGACTAATGATCCTTTCGGGTTGTTCAGGAATTTGAGGTCAAAGGTCATCTAGGGGGTAATTTTGTCCAAAGAAGCCTTCTTGCAAACGGATCCGTCCATTATTCAACTGATTATGCGAGACAATTTTCCTTGTTACATAAATGTAACAAAGGTGTGGAACCAAAGAACAGTCTATTAGAATTTTTTTCTAACTATAATGATTCAAGTATGACATGTAAATACAAAATCAGGTTTGATGCATGGTCATGGGAATGGAGCCAATCATGAACACGAATTTCATAGTAAACGGCATACTATCGTACGATATATTGGAAGGGTGTGCTACTGTGGACATTGTCACTCTTGTTCACTTTTGTTAGAGGTAGGCTGAGCGTAAAGACAAACAAAATCAGTGTTGGCCCATTGTCAGATCCGGTGACGAGAGATACAATCATCCGATAGTCAGGATATGTTGGAAGCCCGAGGACGTTTCGCTGGGCGTTGGACAAAGAATCGGTCTCTGAAATGTCTCACGCCACCCACGTGTTAAAGTGGGTAACCTTGTGAGGTGATTTGTCAAGAGTAGCGAGCGCCGTATGTGCAAGCCCTATTGGGAAGTCCCCCGGGGGTTGAAGCGACGTACTGGAATGGTGCGTCGGAAGAGAACAAGCGAGAGGTGCGTGCTATATAGTACGGGGTGTGACAAGTCACTAAATGATCAGGGGTAATATCTGTCAAGCGCTTGAGCATGTCTTCGACGTGGAAAAGCGCTATATAAGAACGAGATTTAGGATTATATTATGTCAGTGTATTTGGCAAGGTCACTGCAAAGGTCATCAATATGAGGTTTAAAAGACAAAAGAGAAAAAGACAAATCTGAGAACTTTCAGGGTCAAAGGCCTCTGGACAGGAATGCTTGTTAACCATCTTAGCGTGGAAAATAGTGTAGTTGGTCTTCACAAAATGGAGTGTGAGCTTGTTGGCGTGAAACCGCCTTTTAAGATTACTGAGGGTGTTTTGTGCTTCAGGGGCCAGTTTACTACAGTCTTGGTCATGGACGAAAAATTTGTGGCGTCAGCAAAGAGACGATGTGAGAAGTACGAGCAACAATTTTGTTTATATTTTTTTATCGTTAACATAGTTTGAAAAAGTCTGATGAGACGCGTTTACGTTTATATGTCAATTGACAGCAAGATCCTAAACTATTGATGTTTAGTATGATCTGACAGGGCAGAGTGCATTTCAGCGCACGTCAGTCACGGGTTGAATTGGATGAACATGATAGTCAGTGCCATCATTAATTAGTTGTATTTCTGTGGTGGTTCAGGATTTTAGGTCAAGGTAATCTTGGGGCTTATTTTGGCCATTTTGTTTGCATGGACAAGCAACTCACCCCCAACAGATTGCAGGATAAAAATCAAGGGACAAAGCCGAATGGCCATTGGATCCAGTGTATTTTAAGGAGCATCACGACGACTGGTAATAAGTCTACTCGAAGAAGGTCCATGTACCATTTTTTTATATCTTGCCTTTTCAATCATAAAATTACGGGTAGGATATTAACAATGCAAAATGCATTCCTTTTACGGAAAAGTTGGAATGTCATGATACCAGGTCATATGGTCAAGGGTATATGTGGTGTTTAAGGACCACGGGGATCATTAAAGGAGCATGACGAGTTATAATATGGAAAATCGCGAAATACATATTCTACAGATATATTGAATTATAATTCAAAAAGCCAGTGTTACCAGCAGCTACTCATTCCCGTGTGTCCAGGAATTCACATTAAAGGTAATTCGGAGACAAAAGGAGACCTTTCAAGATTTCACCCGAAATTGGAATATTCATCTGAGCAGGCAAGGAGCAGAATAATTAACTTAACCACACACCAGTTCATGTGTAGATTGACATGACCCAGATTTGTAGAAAAGATTTTCTTTCTTCTAATCGCTAGCGAATATAACTCAGTGGTCTCCATAGTATTAGCGGAAATTTCAGAGATCCCTTAACACCCAAGCACACCAAAACCTTTCGAGACACTAAGTTAGGAGATTGAAAGTTGCCAACCTAACTTCGCCTAATGTTGGTACATTTGCAAATGGCAGAACAGAAAACAATTGATCAATGAAGGCATTAGAGGATCCACACCCTAACAGGGGCGGCACCAGGATTCGCCTGGGTGGGCAGGAATTGAGCAAGGTGCCCGGACACGTAGCCCCAATCTTCATTTTCCCTTCCCAGATTTCTGTTGAGAATTTCCTCGGATTTCACATGTTAAGCCTACCCGATCGGGCTCTTTAACGAAATAAGACAAGTGAAATTAGGGTGGGAGAAGACTTGTTGAAAGTAGGGGATAGGCTTCATTATCCCCCCCCCCCCCGCTCCGTCTAGGCTCATGTAGCCCTCTCTACTTAGCAACAGGAAGCTGTACAAAGGTTGCTGGGTACTCGCATGGAACAGTTTTGTTCCAAGTCTACCATAGATTAAAAGAAGTGAGTGCTGATGAATCAGTGACTTTGGAAGGGACTCAGTGAGTAGTTCAACGTATATTTGTGTGGCTTTGACTGGACATGTGATAACACAATAACCACAGTAGCTGGCTTTGCTACAGGAAACACATCAGGGACCCCATTGAAAGATTTATGTGAACATGGTTTAATGGACTGCAATTACTGCATTGCCAATTCTGTGTGAACATGGGAAATTGGGTCTTGTGGTAGCTACACAGACGAACAGAATAATAATCCTCTCCAAAATGATTCGTTCTGAGAAAGCCATGCTTCGAACAGGAATCAGCTTTATTGAATTGTTACAACAACAAAAACAACACACAAACAAACCCGTTTTGCAGAGGACATAACTGGCGGTACTATGCGATAAAGTGTATTTAGTACGCGCCAGTAGCAATTTGACGTATGGGTTTGTTTGTCAACAAACGAGTCTGATCCTCACGAAAAATGACCCCGAAGTCACAGGTCCAAATTAGGTCACAGTAGTTACCAGGATGTAAGCTCACACTAGACGAACAAAACTGTCCATTGCAACCATAAACCTCTTAATGTGTCGTTTGCAGAGATCTAGAAGGATCAACCCTCTGGTGACATTTCAGTGAACCTTGACATGACACCAAAAAACAATAGGGTTCATCCTCACCATAGGTGCAAACCTATCCCTACTTAGTCCATCGATACTTGCCATCATTAGATTTCGGGCTGACAAGGTGTTTTTCATCAACTTTCCCCTGTCAACTGACATTGGATAACCTGATACTGGACCAACAACAATAGGGGCATCCTCACCACAGAAGGCAACTCCACATGTCAAGTCTAACGGGATCGACCGAGGTCAGAGGTGAAAATCCCTTATGAACATGTTAAGTACCAGTATATTCAAGTGAAGTCATTTGTTGTGTAGTCTTCTCATCAGAAAGCTATGAAGATGTTATCTCAAGCAACTCACTGAACTAGTACATATCCACCCATTTCGTCTGTCTGTTCGTGGGTTGTCATGAATGAGTCAAAGGCAAGTTTTTGTGGCTTTCTTGATTAACAAACCTCCTCTCTTTCCTTTCATAGTTGGCAAAGACTGTTTATCATGTCTGTTATTGATACCATTGACGATGTCCAGGACATAATAGCAGCCAACAAGATACCAGGGGAATCAGAAACCTTTTGTCCAGACACCTGCTTTCGGTCTCTCTGTGAGCAGGCAGTCCTCCAATCAGACTGGAGATATGCAAATGAACAGCCCTAAAGGAGGTGGCTGGTTCAAGCTGCCACGACTTGGCCACCTCCACAGTAACATGACCACTGGTGACTCTGAAGCAGTCATTGATGTCCAAGTGAGTAAACCATGCCGTAAACCTGATTTAGAAATATAACAGGACAACTAGTGGCACTCCCATTGATGTCCAGTAAATGAACCATGCAGTAGTTAGCCAGAATCAGAGTTACGTACAGTATATAACAGGACCCCTGGGCCCTGGTGACACACCCATTGATGTCCAGTAAATGAACCATGCAGGAGTTAGCCAGAATCAGAGTTACGTACAGTATATGATAGGACAACTAGTGGCACTCCCATTGATGTCCAGTAAATGAACCATGCAGTAGTTAGCCAGAATCAGAGTTACGTACAGTATATAACAGGACAACTAGTGGCACTCCCATTGATGTCCAGTAAATGAACATGCAGTAGTACGCTGACGATACTCATATTTTATACTTCCTTGAATGACAGTGATCGTGTTGCCAACCGTCTCGAGGCATGTCTCATAGACATCAAATAATTCAAAAAATCTGAACTGACTGATCGGACTGTTTGCTATCAACGTATCTGTTTTCCATGCAGTTTCTGCTTTGTTTTTGTTGTCTGTTTTGTCATAGCTCCCGATACTTCCTTGTGTATTATTATTATTATTATTATTATTATTATTATTATTATTATTATTATTATTATATGACAGCTCTTAGTTAATTGCTTCCGCGACTCCTCCGTCACTGCTCACTGACCTGATACCCCTGCCACCGGTAAACCCCCTCCCTCCCCCTCGCAGTGAAGTCTGATAATTCTTTGGGGCCGGGTTTGTGAGCCGCTAGAAAATGTAGTAGGGGGCTGCCCGACGGGTGCCGGGTTTTAGAGTCCTACAATAGTCTAGTCCCTCTTCGACACTCCTACCGCCAGTCACGAGACACTGGTAGTCATCTATATTTCTGTTTGTTCACTATAAGCGGACAGAATTGTACAAACCCAGGACAACTAACTAACTAACTAACTAACTAACTAACTAACTAACTAACTAACTAACTAACTAACTAACTAACTAACTACTAACTAACTAACTAACTAACCATGGGCCAGTAGACCAAAACACACTTGCAATAATTAAAGAACTCAACCGAAACGATCATGGAAATGTATTGATTTGATTTCTATGGGTTCAGGAAGCCAAGTGAGGCTCATCAGGGAACCCTGCCATAATAATCGTGGAGGAGTGCCGGTAAAGCAGGGGTGTAAACAATCCTAACCTGATTCCGGTATCCCTCTGAAAGAACAGTCAGTGAACTACAGGCCAGACCACTTTATCCGAACCAAGAAGAGCGGAGGTTCAAAGCCGACCGACGAGACTTATTGCAAACAATCCACTACATCACATCGGAACCATGGAGTGAAGTCAACACCTCGCCCATCGCAACTGCAAGTAAAGCAACCTAAGAAAAACGTCCGTTGACTGCTAAAATCCAAACCCGGAATGTTTGCTTGCAAAGCGTCACTGATACCACTCTGACATTCTTTCACACATGGATGAATGGAGCTCAAGCTGGAATTTGATGTGCAACTTTCTCATGGAGAGTAAAATAACGCTTCAATTTTTGCGTTGATTTTTGTTTTTTTTTGATGAGGGAATTGTAAAAAATTGATATTCTGGCTTGTGATACGATCACGATATCTTGGCCCCAGTTAGGTGGATCAAGCTCACACCTTGTATGAGGGTTCCCCGTATTATGTACATGAATCCCATTGTTTACAGGTCACGTCAACGTTCTTCATTTTTCAATGGATTTTGACCAAGAAAAATAGAACAAAATGTGTACTGACCTTTGGGTCATCTTCAAAGGTTAAAGTCAAAGCATTATCGAGAGGACATAATGAGCTATTGTTGAAGGAAATGCAATGTACATCCCGTTCTCCAAAGAAATCATCATAAATTATAAAAAGTTTGCCCATGATTCATGATACACTCAACTTGGACAATGCTTCCACACAAAGTTTTTTATACATGGTCATCGAACTTCTTTAGAAAGAAAACAGTACAATTCATGTGTGCAGAATGCCGGGCCATGGGGCCAATTGTGAAGTACATTGGCTAACCAATTGGAGCGGCACATGTGCTTTTTTCCGCAGTGTAAGGTGGCTCATTTGCCAGCTTAGGGTGACCCAGATGACTCGAACAGAAAACGCCCAAGCGCCGTCGAAAAGCATACCTGGTTTGATTTTGTTGTGTATTCTATGTTCATCGTATTGCTTCCTCTTTGTTTCCCGTGAGCGCTGTGATACTTTGGTTAATGGCGCTGCTAAGTACCGTGTATATCATTTTCATTATTATTAGTATTATTGTAATCATCAGTATCGTTAGTGCCTAATATTTAATGATGAGTGTCATTTTGTACCAAAAACCGTTTCAGGCCTAAATAATCAGTTATTAGCCTATGTCAATCTATTCGCAACAAAATAATTACATCGGTGTAATATGAACTGCATCACTATGGGTGCCCTAGTTTCATTGCTGTTGCCGGGTTGCTGAAGTTGATTCCCCTCTACCACTTTCACATTTCTCTCGTACAGCTGGTGGAGATGGCTGACAACCCATTCTCGTGGGGGAGTAATGGAACAACAGTCACCAGCAGCGTCATGGGGCTCAAGCTGAAAAGTGACGGCACAGAAATTGAAGGTATAACCTTTTCTGTGTTTTTTTTTTTTATAGCTTTTTGCGAATCATCCCTTTGTAATTGAAGATTGATATGTGGAGACAATAGAGAGCTACGCCTGGGTTCCATTTGTGTGATTCAAGAGTCACGAAATATCAACATAGGTGTTATGATAATGCACTGACATCAACTAACACAATTGATTCAACCTTTCTAGCAAAATCAAATGGGCGATAGCATGCTGCGTTTGACTGCGAAAGTCAAATTGGGAAAAAACTTACAAGAACGGTTTCTGGGAAACGCAGACGTATATTAAGTTCAAATTAGGCATGCGGGTTGCAGATATAAAGAACCCCGTCGTTTTGGAAGCTATTTCAAGGCCATTAAGGGTGTGACTTGTCATTTATAGATAAGCATGTTAGCGTGATATTAGTTCGAGGCAAAATATTGGTTAGGTTAAAATTGGGCCAGTATGTGGCAGGTAGACATAAAAAAAATCTTCTGCAGATAGGATGTCTTAAGATTGCAAACCTATTATCGAAATATGCATGTATTGGTTGCAAATATGAGAGGACGAGCCCTATCATTTGAGAGGCCAGTTTACACCCATTCAGTGTCCAGAGAGATCACATTCTGAGAAAGCTTGTTAACACAATATCTGTGGAATGCCACCGGAATTGAACTTCGAATTAGATGTTTTGGTCGTGAAACCAAAGAGCCAAAAGGCTTAGCGTTCCCTTGACTGCCTTGATCTTTAATGACCTCAGTTGACCTTGATCTGGCCCAAAAACGATGGGAACCATGTTCTTACGTACCAAGTATGTACTCGATCCATCCAAGTGGGGCAAGTTTTGCAAGGCAAAATTCGCCAAAGTATATATTTTTTTACAATTCTATCATTTATCACCAACAAATGACCTCCACACCAGGAACAATAGGGTTTTTGTACTCCCCAGCATTCCGGATATATCGTGTTCACAAGGTGTTCATACTTTAACCTCTGTTGACCTTAGGTAACCTCTGACCTGACCCTAAAACATAATAGATGTACTTCATTATGGGAAACCAACACATCACATATAGGCTTCTTACATCAAGGAGTTGAGTTATCGTGTTCACAAGCCAGGTGTCGCTCGCTTACACAGAGTCAGTACAGGAATACGCACCATCGATGCGCTGAGGGGTCCCAGCAAATACTTGTTTTCGCTAAGGGTAAACGGCAGCCCCGAGCGCGCCTGCGGCGCGTCTTCAGCTCGTGGGCCCCGCGGGGGTTGGCCATCCGGTGGGCAGCGGGCGTGACGGCACAGCTCTTCAAATACTGTTCATCAAAGTCAGCAATTCTGTTGCTGAACCTGTATCTCAAGCTCGCAATTTAGGAATGAATATGGACTCTTCTTTTATAATGTCTAGTCATGTGAAAACCATTTGTAAAGCCGCACTGCATGCAATTAGAATGATTGGGGACATTCGCCAGTACCTCGATCAGAAGACCATCACTATGCTGATCCATGTTTTTGTCACATTCAGGCGGGATGCTTGTAATTCCTTGTTATTTGGTCTCCCTGACTATCTTATTAACAAGCTTCAGCGAGTGCAGAACATTGCTGCTCGTCTTATTCTCTGTTTTTCCTCGTCATGAGCATATCACTCCACTGCTATACAGGCTTCAGTGGCTCCCAGTAAGGCAGCGAATTGCTTTTAGAATCCTTCTTCTCATATATAAAGCAATCAACTCCCAGTTTCTCCCAGTGGCTCCCAGTTTCATCTCAGAGCTGTTCAGCTGCATCCTCTCAGATCTTTAAGGTAATCTTAAAAGCAACAGCTTAAAGTCATGGTTCGCTCATCCACCAAGTTCTACGGTGACCGTTCATTCGCCTCTGCTGCTCCTCCCTTTTGGAATACACTATCCTGACTCCGTCTGGCTCCGACTGTAACTACTTTCAAGTCTCGTCTTGAAACGTTTCTCTCAAGTCAGCATTTTCAGTCTGACTGATTCTCCTGTTATGTCTTTGTTGTGTGTTCCTCTCTGGATACCACTGGATAACGAGGCACGCAGAAAACCCCTGTGAACAGTATTGCATGCATCCAAATTGCCGAATTGCCGTGCGAACGCTGCCGACATGGCAGCCCTTACTGAGACTAATATTCTGTGTGGTGTAGAATCCTAGCTCGACCTGACAAGAAACAGTAATGAAATCGTTCCTCCTGGTTTTAACGTCTATAGAAAAGATCGCGTCAGAAACACCAGGTGGTGGAGTTTTTCAAGCTATTTCAGAGAAACTCGTTACCAACCAGTTCTCAAAAGTGACTGTGAAACTATCTGGAGTGAAATCCAAACTGAGGGCGCAAGCCCCTGATTGTTGGTCTCTATTATAGAACTGGTGACCAGGATGGCCTAAAAAAAGCTTGTAGAATGTTTATCTAGACTCTGAAATGGAGTTTTTATCTTGTTGGTGATTTTAATATCCCAAATATTAACTGGGAATCATTGTCTGTCCTTCCAAACACTGGAGCCAGCACTATCGCAGCCCAAAAACGTATGAACTAATTATGACCATGGCATACACCAGTGTGTCGTTGAGCCAACCAGGATCCAGGGAAACGCTAGCAATATACTTGACCTCGTCATTACGAACAATCCGGTCCGTATCAGTAACATTACAGTTTCTTGTGAATTTTCTGATCACACATACTTATCAGTGGCCTAGAACTAAGCTTAAAGCCAAGGGTTAAACTTAAGATCTTCCTGAAACACATGACAGATCATTCTGTCATGTGTGGACAAGTTCGTGTGGAATGTATGGACAAGTTCGTGCCTCACGGCCACTCTAGTAGTGGAAGGGGCGTTCCTTGGTTCAACCGTAGTTTCCGAAGGCAGTGTGGAGGAAACAACGACTTTAAAAATAAGGCTAACACATCCGGGAGACCCGAGGATTGGGAAATGTCTAAAGAAGAAGGTAGAAACTTAAAGAAAAACCTCAAGCCGACAGAAGCCAAATACATCTTGAACATCCTTGGACCAGCACTAAAAGAGAAGAGATAACCAAGGTGTACGATTCCAGCAGATATTCAAGAAAATAGGACCATCTGGCGAAATGCAAATGACAGAGCTGAAGCTCTTAGTAGGCAATTTAGTAGTGCGTTTGCTCCCCCTGAAAGGGGAGACATTCCATCCTTATGGGTAGTATTTACAAGAGCATAGGCAGTCGACATACTACAAAACCCCCCCCCCCCCCCCGGTTGTTGAAAAATCCTTACGGACCTAATCCATCGAAGGCTCGAGGGCCCAACGTTATTCCCCCATGGATACTAAAAAATTGCAGAAATTGCTCCACTTTCCAAGATCTCTTCCAGTCCCCCATAGACAGTGGTAGCATTCCAGATGCATGTAGAACGGCAAAAGTGACTCCAATATTAAAAAGGGTAAGAAATATCTAACTAGTGCCTACAGGGGAGTATCCCTGCTGAGCATCTCATCCAAGATTATGGAGTACATTCTCCCAAGCTTCATCGTAAAGCACCTGGAAGCAAATAATGTCCTGACTGATTATCAACACGGCTTCCGCTGACTCAGTGTGGGACTCAGCTGATCTTAACAGTGTATAACCTTGCCCGTGAACTGGATAAGAACCGTAATGTTGATGTTGGTCTGGTCTGGACTCTCCAAGGCATTTGATAAAGTACCTCTTCAGCGCCTCATCCCTAAACTGACTTTTATGGAATCACCGTCTCTATATCTATTTGGATAAATGCTTCCCGAGTAGTCGCACTCAGCAAGTGCCTTGTTGATGGTGCTACATCAAAGGAAGTTGAAGTATCATCTGGTGTTCCACAGGGCGTGCTTGGTCCTATCCGCTTTCTTTGATACATAAATGACCTGCCCAACAGCTTATCGTGTACAGCACGCCTCTTTGCCGATGATTGTTTTTTTCCTTAGTGCGGACATACACCTCTTGTGGGCAACCACTGACGAGAACTAAGTCAGCACTCTACATTGGAGTTAATGTCACAAAAATTTGCCTGGTTTCTCCACACATCCAAACTGTTAGGAAGACCCGGCGTATGCTTGTTATTCGTAGTAGTCTTTGGAACTGTAACAGAAGGTTAAAACACCGCTTACTTACTTTCGGTAAAACTGTAATACCTCGTACTGCCTTCTTCATCCATACTCCATTACGCCTCTACTCATGGAAATTTCATACCATTCAAAAGAACGTTAATGCTCTGAATAATAAACATCGGCAAGCTGCTAGATTTTGCAGGTTAGAATACTCTAGAGAACCAGGAACTGGTACTAGAATCTTCAAAGACTTGACTAGAAGCCGCTTGAAGTAGAGATAGGGGGAAACCGTGTGACAATGTTGTATAAAATGGTGAACCAACTTGTCGACATACCTCTCTTGAACTGTGTTACCAACAAACGTGAACAAACCGTGGTACAAGACGATATACAAGACGATATACCCAGAAGTTCAGCCACGTTGTAACAAATTAGCTTATCAACATTTTTATTTCCATACGTGATTAAAATTGTTTGCCATCCCGGGTTGTTAACAGCAAAACCGTAAACGTGAACTGAGATTCTTCTTTCATCTAGACACCAAGTGTAATCCAGCTTTCTGACTCTCATTGTCGGCGTGATAGGTCCAGTGGATGTTTTACCAACTACTGGATCCAAATACAGAGCTTACCAATAACGTTTCTTTTACTTTTTGGGAAATCCGTCGAGACAGAGATCATGCTTTTTCGATACGAAACACCATCCGGATCCGGTGAATCCTAACTCCAAACCTTACCTCCAAACTGATGGGGGTTGGTCTGAGACTTCCGAGGGAGTTTCAGGGGGTTTGTGATTACTTGTTCTCCCTCCCTAGGACGCAACCCACAAGAGCGGTATTGAGATACGATAAAACCAACTTAACATAATACTGAATATGTCTCCGGTGGTGAGTCTGCCAGTCACAGATTTTATGAACCAGCTCTCGATGAAATTGGCAGCATAGGTGAATATTTCTTTCTGATGTCGGACTGGTCAATTATTAATGACGTTCACAGTGGCTGCTTGGGCGTAGGTGGGAGGGGGGGGGGGGTTAGTTTCTCACTCTCATTTCACCCCCTGTATGTATATTTGTAGTCCTAAGCAGGCACGGCAAACTTGTTCTGAACTTGCTTCTCAGTGCTTGCAGTGCGGAATAGGCTCATCGATAACTTTTCTACTTCACTTTCTGAGAAATCCGTCGGAAACAGAGATACTTTTCGGTATTGTATATTATGGCAGTATGTCATCTGCCACAGTTGGAGCCCCTTTCTCCCTTCCTTAGAAGAGTGAGTGAAGGGGTATCTGCAGTGGTGGCGCCAGGATTTCCCCGACGGGGGGTCCAGGTTCCCCGACGGGCCTCAGCCTACCCCCTAGGTCCAAAACGGCGCTTTTTATGTTTTAAGTTTCTGTTTGCTTTTTGTTTCATTTTTTTAATTTTTCAAATAAGACGGAAAATAAAACACATCATACACAGAAAAACATACGTCTCAATCAAACGCTCTTAGTAGAATATGGTCGGGTACTCCCAGTACCTGGGCACTGGAGTATTTGCGTCGTGAGAGCACGCCACTTAACATTAATGCAAAACAGTGGTAGACGGCAAAACGATCATCCTCCCCAACAGAATTATAACCTTAATCTCTTTGCAGGGACATTGCAAAGAGATTCAAAGGATTGGGTATTCCTATCTTATATCTGCCACTATTGTATATTCTGTAGGAAGATAGGAGGATGGATACGCTGATCTTAAACCTGATCGAGGTACTTGGCAACAATATCAAAAGACATCGGGCGCGCGGAGCACGCCGATAATCTCAGGGTTTTGATATAGGAATTTTCGCTATAAAGAAGGGTGGAAATACTTATACCGTCGGGGCAATAGGCCCTCGTGTAAATTCTAGCGTACTCTCTCGTGCTCCCCGACGAGATGGGAAAAAATCCCCGACGGGGGGGGGGGGGGGGTACAGTTTTACAGTTGTTATGTGTACAGTCGTTTATATTTTTATTATTGTACAGCACTTTAGAGCACCTCGGTGATTTCACGCTTCACAAAATTGTCGTATTGCTAATGGTACATCAAAGGTGTTTATTGATATTAGGTCCATGGTCAATGAGGGGAAAGTCAGTACAGTTTTGTTCTTTTCTCATATTGTAACTAGGTAATTTTCATCAGTGACGATAGTATTGGTTGTTTGAATTTGAAGTTGACAGGCTTTGGCGGGGCAGTTTAGTGAGAGTGCGGCCTGGAATCAAGTGGACGAAATCTTCATTGTCCCACAAATTTACTTTGTGATCATCATGCTTGATCAGCGTAATCATTGACCCATGGTGCATGCCAGTTATTCAGGAATTTTAGGTGAAAATTAGGGCAGTCTGCGATTGTGTGAAAAAGTGGAAAATTTGTCTCTGCTTATATTTCAATCCAATGATACAAGGTCATCTAGCCACATGTTACCAATATTATTACGTGAGAAGTTGTTCAGAGTAGACTGATGTGCCATTGGTACATTTGTTGGAATTGTGAATCTTCTAAGTGACAGAGGGGTGCATCAACGTACAAACATTGTACATGACTCACCCTTCACCGGGGGGCCTCAGGAATTACCCATTTCATAACTCCAGTGAATTCCCCATTTTCTGTACCCCCATGTCAACATGGGAACATAATGGCAGAATTGAAAACAAATTCACACAAGTTTGAGGTTTCACGTTCATGCGTATGAACTGAGAGTGATTTTATTCAGTGAACACATTACGATTCGTTATTGTCTCAAGGACTTGAATGCTCTAAAGTTAAATTGAACTTTTCCAGGTCACTGTTGGGTCATCATGGTCATCAGCCTCCTTTTTTGTGTATTTCAGAACTCAATATGACAATATCGGTCTGATGCTGCAGCAGCCTGCCTCCCAGGTCAGTAACCCAGAAGTGTTCCAGGTGCACTGCTGGGTCACTGGTAGGGCTCAGAATCAATGGTACTGAACCTAGCTCCGACCAGGGTCTGGTTCAGATCACCCTAATGCCGTCCAATCCCTCAACCACCGTGTACGTCTGCTTGCTCGCTAATTATAGCACAAACATCTTCAGTGATACGGATGGCTTATGTATCCAGAATTTCAGCCTTCCCCGTCTGATTGATGTGGAGACGGCTAGCGTAGAGTCCACATACACATGGTCTGGAGTCGTACCGCAACGAGGTGAGCCTAATTTGATTCTCATTTTGAAATCATTTCATGTAAACTTTTAACTGTACATCATACATAAATTGAATGTTATGGCCGGATTGTAACGATACTAAGTTAGGTAAGATCAAATGTCATTTTCTAGCATTTTCCTGTGTCTACAGCTCTTAGATAGCGTTTCTATACCATAACCCGTTGTAATGGCTCATTTATGACTCCAAATGCACATATAATGGTGGCACGGCTAGCGAACAACGACTACTAGAGCACCGTGCTATTCTCTGGGAGGTTTTTTTTCAACTGAGATTAAGATTCGGGTTTATAGTATTGTATCAAAGCAAAGCTTCTTTACTAACGAGCTAATCCCTGGTCATTGGTAACCTGATAAAGACTGTACACGCCCCACTCTGACCTATCAGCCCCCATTTCTGGGTGGGTAGTGTTGGACAATCTAACACTAACAGGACTTTTCATAGGAATTGAAACTCATAATTTCTTGACAGGTGGTCTCGATCCACTGATTCCCAAGGAACATGTTTGGAGAAGCGGGTATCTATAGAAAGGTGTTCAGGACATGGATAAACACATGTGAAACCTGTAGAGCTGCCACACGCATTTGAGAACTTGCTGACACAAATAAAGCTGACACTTTTCTGTGACAAACCTGCGGCCCAAAATGACTGGGGAGACTGTTTGTCTGACGCATATTACAACATCTGTGGACAATCCATAGGCTACAGGAAAGTTGGTCAGTACTTTCACTGACTACAGGTGATGTTACAGTTTTTAGATTTTTAGAATTTTAGATCAAAGGTCACCAATTTGGGCCATTTAGCCCGAATAGTCAAGCAGCTTCTATCGAGGCTACGAAATCGATTAGATGATCATGGAAGTAGGTCATTGTTATCATTGACTGATGTGGTACATTATAGGGTAGTCATAAACTAGCAGTCAAAAGTCATCCATGGCTCGACATACAGTCATGAATTGCTGCATGACTCAAATCTTCCAGAGACCTGGTGGATATCATTCGTAATTGGGAGTAACATTTACATCACATTCGACTAATAGGAATTGGTAGGTAAGGTATGCTGTGCAATTGGCACTCTAGTTAGCTTAATTCAAGCTGATTCATTTCGATATAATTCTTGTCTTCATCATCTCATTAATATTCTTTTATTTATAGTGAACATATATCTTGTTCATTTACCTCTGTAGATGGGAAGATCAACTTACATGTGAGACCAGGCGATATACCAGTTCCAAAAGATTGGAGAGAAAGTGCTCTTAATCTTTCGGTTTACTCGTCAGCCCCTGAATGCCTGTTCTGGGATGGAGCAGAGGAGAACTGGAGCAGCAGAGGTTGTCGGGTGAGTCTACCTTTCACTACCTTGATCTTTTTAGGCCCTGGTCAGTCCTATCTTTCAATCACTCATCACACAGAGTCATCGTTATTGTAGCATAATTCAGGGAAAAAGTTTTCTGATCCTTTTTTGATTCCTTGACAAAGTCAGAGGAATCTATGCAGTCATGACCGTGACCGGACAATTCCCACCCGGACAATTTCCACCCGGACAATTCCCCCTCAACGGAATGTTTTCTATGGCCAGAATTAGGTCAGGGTCTAAAGTTAGGGTAACGTTTGGGGGGAACTTGTCCAGGTGGGAATTGTCCGGGTGGGGAGTTGTCCGGCAACCGTCATGACAGTGTGTGTGTCAAATGTCAGATGTTATGTTGCCCATAATGAGCTGGTGCGATCTCCCATTTGCCCTCGTGTCTAGCCATAGGTTGTCAGAAAGAGGCAAGGACTCACTAAGCCTGTTGGCTTTCTGATTGATTCCTTGACTGAAGTCAGGGAATCTATGCAGTCATGACAGTGTATGTATGTATGTGTGTGAGTGTGTGTGATGCCTGGCTTGTGCAGAGCATGACTTAAACCCATCTGGATGGATGAAGCTCGTACTTAGTATGTGGGTTCCCCATAATGAATACACGATCCCTATTGTTTGGGGGGTCCGGTCAAAGTTCATCCGAAGTCTTCAGAGGTCAATGTCAGAAAATCCTGTGAAGAGGAGAAGTCCAGAATGCTTGGTTTAATCCAGCTGAAATATGGTATGTAGATCCCTTATGGGGTAAAGCAGGTGTTAAAGCAGGTGTCATTTTGTGGGAAATGGAAGATTGTGAACAATAGATATTTTGGGCAATTTTAGCTTGTGAAGAGCATAACCCGATCCCACCTGGATGGATGAGAAGCTCATACTTGTATGGATTCCCATAATGAATACACGATCCCTATTGTTTGGGGGGTCCGGTCAAAGTTCATCCGAAGTCTTCAGAGGTCGATGTCTGAAAATCTTGTGAAGAGGATAAGTCCAGAATGCTTGGTCCAAGCTGAAAGTTGTTGAGTAACTTTATTATGGGGAGTACAAGAACCTGATTGTCTTTGGTGAAGACTGGAGGGTAGGTTTGGGACAAGAATGGAAAAGTTGTGAAAAAATGAATTTCTGCTAAATTTCCTGCTTGTTAACACAATAACCCCACCCCGCCTGGATGGATCAAACTCTTACTTGTTATGTATGTGTTCCTTAATGAGTACATGTCTCGGGCCCATGTCACCCGAGTTCAGCAGAGGTCAAAGTCCGGAAAACTTGTGGACACGATAAGTCCAAAACGCTTGGCCCAATCAAGCTGAAATTTCGCATACTGTTTTCTGTTGCGAATTAAAGGACCCAATTGTTTTTTGTAGGAAGCATTCATTGGCCTGAATGATGTTTTTTTTTGTTGCTGTGAAAATTAAAGAAAATATTATATTTTGGCCAATTATAGCTTGTGGACCAATATCTCTACACCACCTGGATGGATCATGCTCATACTTATGTGGGCTCCCCACATAATGCTGATACATCAATCCCTATTGTTTGGGGTCCATTTCAAAGTACCCTGGGCTCCAGCAAAGATCGCTTCCGAAAACCTTGTGGACACGATAGGTCCCCGACTGCTCGGTCCGATCTTTCCGAGCTTTCTCATGGTGAGAACAAGACCCTATCGTTTTTAGTGTAGAACGAGGGTAATTTTTTATCGAAATTGGGAACTTGTGAAAACTGATATTTTGGCCAATTTTAGCTTGGATGGAGAAATATCTCACTTGGTATGTGGGCTCTCCATGATGAGAACATCAGTCCTATTGTTGTGGGTCCAGGTCAAAGGTCATCAGAGGTCAGCAGGAGTCATGGTCTGAAAAGTTCTCTTGATCCTACGGGCTGTAGTTTGCTGCTTACCATGCCATCATCCCATTTGTTCTTCAATCTGATTATTAGAAATGAATGAAAAATGAATTAGAAATGAATCACTAAGCCTTCTGGCTACCTGGTTAGGCCTAAAATCAGATTGTAGCAACGTATGACCTTCATTATAGGTGAACAAGTAGCCGTCGTAACGGAGTACCGGTATTGCACATGATTAGTGATTAAATCTCACAAATTGGGATACTGCCCTCTTATTCTTCAGTTGTTATCACGATGGCTGACTATTCGTTGTAATCTCTTATTGCAGATTGGCCCTCTCTCGGATCCATGGATTACACACTGTCTCTGTGATCATCTATCCTATTTTGGCTCTTCTTTCTGGTGCGACCAAATAAAATTGACCTTATAGGAGATGCCAAGCTCTTCCTCGAATTTGTGGACAATCCACTAGTGGTTTGCATGGTTGCCGTGGTGTTTGGAATCTATCTGCTTGTGGCACTGTGGGCGTGGAGGGAGGATAAGAGGGATTTTAGAAGGGTAAGTTGTGTATTGGTCACTAACGTCTATTGAACCATGATTGATATATAAACCATGAGCAGGATTTACTTAGGGCCTCTCTAGGTCACGAATGTTTTCGAATATGCATAGCAGAAATGATGGTCGTTTCCACTACTACACAAACTATATTTCAAATTGGACATTGACCATTACTTGTGGATGATACAGTACATAAACATACCTCGCTGTTTTCCTCCTCTAGACTCTGTTCAGGGAAAACAACATAATGTTAACGTTGTCGCGTATGTCTGTCTGTCTGTCTGCCTCTCTGCAATATCTCCTGTACTGTGAATGCTCTGATGCTGAAATTTTGTGTCCAGGTGTATGCAAGTCGGGTATTGTTGTGTATTTCCTATTTTCAACCCAAATAACTCGCATAAATTTGCGTGTTAAAAAACAATAGTCATGCAACAGATCCATTCTTAAACTGGCATAGGTTAAAAGAGGACATGCCAAAACCCCACAACCAGAATTTAGAGATTCTAGCATTTTCCTTTATCGAGTTATTTATATTACTTAATTGAATTTATTTCTAACTGGTGACGTCACGAGAGTATCCATATGGAGGCCACCCATAGACTTCACACGGTAAATGCTGATGTTTTGCACCATTATAGGAAGGGAATATTAGTTGATATTCCTGAATGACATTTTAAAAAATTCTCCTCGAATGTGTAAGTTTTGAATCACATCCCATTGTTAGTTATTTTGTAACTATAGGTGGGTTGGAATACAATGTTTTGGATGGACGATTTCGTATTACATACAACAGGGGTCGCGCCGGGTACTCTCGTGATGTCACGGGCCACATTGCGCAGAAGCATAATTGTCTACTTTTCTCACTTGAATCGGCTGAGATACTTTCTGAGGTTTGGGTTTCCTAAATATACTAATTATAAGACACCAGCTTAGCTAAAGTTATGTTTACATGACCATCGTACTTTAATGACAGCTATGAAGTGTACACACACAGGTCCTGGGAATATTATGACTATAATGACTAATAAGATTGTCTAATTTGCATGCTTTGAGCACCTCTGTGAAGTTGACCGGGATGTTGGTGGTCGTAGTAGTGGTAGTAGTGGTATCAGATTGATACATTATCAAGTAGGTAGATGGCTCACTGGTGTTTGTTGTTCTACATATATTATCTACGATGTGTGCACTATGGCAGTGGTGACCGTTCATATTATAATATCAATATAATCCAGCACCTACCCAAATTTGAAAAATGCCCACGCAGGCAGACCACTAAATAAGCAGTTCTACAGTTCTACAAATTATTATTCGTTTAATCAGTAATGGAACAAACTAACTGCTGAGATAATGAAATATTGATGTCATGTGCATTAATACTGACATCGATTAACTTTGCTACTGTAAGTTTGAGTTTGATATTCGTACTCTAAAACATCCCTTTGTTGATAACGTTAGTTAGTTAGTTAGTTAGTTATATCAAGAGCGATCAGACACTGGGCACACTGATATGGTAACACCATGAAGCTATCATATTAACATGAAAGGCAAATGGGAGATAAATCCATGTACCTATTGGAAGAAATTCGGAAAAAATATCCCCATGCGAACACTGAAGTGAAGGAAATCGCACTGTATATATGCAACATAGTATCAGCAACATACAGTTTGTGTTACTCAATTTTAGATCAAAACTCTAGGTAGAGCAACTGGATGTGAAAAGTGCCGGTATATGTCAGTCGGACATGCCTCGCACGTAGACATAGCATAGTTGCAAAAGCATGTCTATGTTTATCTCTATATTCTACATAGCAGTCAATCCAGTATAGGCGCGTTATTGTTGGATTGCCGGGGCTGGGGTAACACGTGATGCAGCAGTCCACTCCTAGCACATGGACACCCCAGGTTGATGTATAATATGTAATACACACTTAATGATCCTTCCTGATCAGGCACTGGATTGTCGTAAATATAGGCTGTTTATCTAAATTTTAGAATTTAAAAACAGGACTCAGTCACTATCCCTCAATTCTCCACATGGAAGTGCTTGTACTATTCTGCATCTTTGAAAACACAAAATAGTGAACAACAACATATAACATACCTATTGTGCCGTTCAACATGATCATACAGTTTTGATGGAACCTATGATCAGAGTAATAACTGTCTGGCTGTCTGGTACTTACACCAGATAGATTGAATGGGTATCCGAAATTAGTCGAGGAATCACTAAGCCTCTTCACTTCTGGTAAGGTATTTAGTTGATCTTGACATTCCAGGCTAAACCTAGTAAGACTGATGGTGTCCAGAATGTTATTGCTTGGGTAGCCTGTAATTCTATTATACCTGGGAACAACAGGTGTAGTCAGAGCATATTGATTTGTTCGTTTCTGAACCACTGATCCTAGAATCTTGTGCATTGTGCTCCACATTAGTATCAGAGTAGGGGAACCAATCGATTGTCACGCAACTGAGGGAACATAGTGAGTGGTACTAGTTTGAATAAAAAGAGAAACCTGAACCCCTGGCACACATAATCATGTTTCAACAAATCACAGGCCCGGACTACCATCTTGGAGGACAATGATCCCTACGACCACTATCGTTACCTGATCACCGTGGTGACGGGGTGGCGCCGTGGGGCCACCACCACAGCGAACGTCACCCTCAGTATGCACGGTTACCAAAGGACACAGCGACCCCCACGTACTGAAGAGCACCGACCACCCGGTACTCACAGCCGGCTCTCATGATACCTTTTTGCTGACCACAAGAGAATCCCTGGGAGACGTGACTAGCATCAGACTGTGGCATGACAATACAGGCACTAGTCCAGAATGGTAGGTCTATAGTCTATCATTGTCAAGTTTCGTGTTATTGAACTGGACAGCACTAAATATCCCAGCTAACAAAGAAGTTTTCCAAACGTAGAAGGTTATAAAATGTGTGACATATTGACATTATTGAAACTCTTTTCCAGGTTTTTTTTATAGGTTTTATAGACCATTTATTTTCATATAAGTCCTAAGGAATCTATGCAGTCATGCGTGGCGTATGTATGTATGTATGTATGTATGTAGTATGTATGTATGTATGTATGTATGTATGTATGTGAGTGTGTGTTTGAGTACGTGATGTAAATATCGGTTTGTAAGTTGTATTTGCAATCGATCCGCTGTGTTAGGTGAGTGTGGGTGTGTATCTACGCAGGAATGTTCATACTTGCCCAGATTCGTGGAATGAGAATTTTTCACTAACGGCAATCTTCAGATGGGAAAATGTTGTCATCCTAAAGAAGATTAGCCTGCCCAAGATGTGGATCTCCACCAGAACTGTAGTCGTTGCCGTTCGTGCACAGCCATCAACCGCTGTTCCGTGTGCTAGATCTTGGGAGCACGCTAATTTCTCCGTCGCCGAATGGGGATAGCAGAAGGCAGGGAAACGTCAGAGGAAGATGGTCCAGAGAGAGGGCAGAGACTCCAGTGAGCTCGGGTGGAAACAGCTCGGTTTTGTGATCTGTGAAGTTAGCCCGGACTATCTGAAAACCCTTGGTGAACCTGTCAGCTGAGCGGGTGCGGAGCTGAGACGCCTTGGTGCACCAATGGCCGGAAGAATAGTAGAGTGGTATCAGTGACACTTTACAACCAAAATATTCCGGTTCGAATTCCAGCAGGCACCGGATGATTTTCCCTGGGTGGCTGAACATGCAGTTGCGATGGTCTGGGGTCTTCACTCCATGGCTCCGGTGTGGTACAGTGGATTTTCTGGGGTTTGTTACGGGATATTTGCAATAAGTTTCGTCTGTCGGCTGTAAGCAGTCCCATTGAACTTGCTTCCTTGGCTTCCGTTTATCCAGGTTCCAAGAAAGTGGTCGGGTCCTGGAGTGCATTGATAGTCCTTTCGGATGGGGACGTAGAAAGGGGGTCCAGGGAGCAGGTTGGGATTGGGTTACAACCCCTGCCTCGTTAACATCTGAGCACTAGTCGAGAAGAGAAGGCGAGTTAATCGCCCGGTGCTCATTAACGATCAATACGGCCAGGGTTCCTTGATGAGCCTCAATGGGCTTCCCGAACCCGTACAAATCAAATCAAACCAAAGACCCGTGGTGAACTGGGCTGATCTAGCGGGATCCACGGGGTCAAGGGAGTCCACGGAGCCAGAGCCGAGCAGTTGGGGTAGTTGTCAGCCCCAGGAGGCATGGAACGCTGAATGAGACACCGTATTCCGCCAGAGCCATATTTTGCCTCCCAAAATCGTGCTAATTAATATTTTGCCCCTCAAATATCAGGCTCTTGGATATTCCGCTTCCTAAATATCTTGCTTCTCCATAATTTGTTCCTCAAATATCGTGGTATTTCATATTTTGCATCCCGGACTCTCGTGTTCTTTTATATATTCTGCCCTCCAAATATCGTGTTATTCGGTTTTCTATCAGCTAAATATCGGCCAATTCCATATTCTGCTTCTAAATATCGTGCTACTAGATATTTTGTCCACCAAATATCGCGCTCATATTCTAGGAACATGTAATTTTTGCGAACTTCTGTATTTTATCACCTGCCGTATTTATTCTGTGGACAGTGGCGTCGATTTGTTTGTGGCTTGGGGGAGGGGGGTGTGGGGGGATAATTGGTACGAATACCATCCAAGCGGAACGCCACTATGAGTTGTCGCGGGGCGGACCAGCGAATTTTTGGAACCTTTCAGATGGCCGGAAAAGGCACTTGCCGGTTGTTTTGGACTGCATTTAACCAGCCTTGAAAAACATGTATCGCATGTCTCCTTTCTGATTTAATGAGGGAAAATCAATCTATAGGTATATCCGGTGAGTCGAGATTATCATTATCATGCAAGGAATCATATGTACTATGCATCCCCTTTCATTCATTCCATCACGCCAAGTTATCTATAGCCCTTCATATCGCTAGTTAAACTGGTCCATCAGCCCATCCATGAATAGGCCTACATGTCCGAAAATTGTCCGTAATTTGACATTATAGTACACCGATTGTGAGGGGACATTACGGGTTATACCATCTAAGCTGTGCGCCACCATTGGTTGGCGATTATCATTTAATTTTTTTCCCTCGTCTTACAGCCCCCCTCAGATCCGCAGGAAATGCACTTCCCCAGCTTATGGCAGTGAGCAACATCACTGGGAAATTTACAATAATTCCCGAAAAATGGTCAAGGCATTCCTTACAGTTCTCATCGTAATCATCCATTCCTACCACACCTATTATTTTCTGTTAGGATAATCCGCTGCCCATAGTATCTTCCATTGAATTAGAGATTATGCTCGCATCTTGGAAATTTAGTGCCCCTGGCAGCTGGATTTTTCGAATTGACATTATGCATATCCTTTCCAATCAGAAACCGCACGTCAGGCTGGCCAAACCATCATGTTATGACCATCATTATTAGAAGTAGAAAACCCAAGCATATTGTTTATGTTGATTGTTATCAAATGCTAGTGAATTCCGCATTGAGGTGAGACGGTAGGGGCAACATGAAATTCGTGTATACCCAAACCAAATATCTTTGTATAGGGGATGGATGCAGTATGGCATATTGCAAATCCGACGAAGTTATTGTACTGGGCCTACTGCATAATTATGTAACGGAAAAAAGGAAACAGAGCCCACAGCGCAATTTGTTTTGGGCATTTTCGCCTCCTCAACATAAAATTCACGCAATCTTATTAGCTATATTTGATGGATCATTGTGTTATGGCCGAACGTTACCTTCGGGGTGCTACCCCACCCCTTCATTTTTGGAAGATGCATGCCTGGACCATGGAGGGGGGGGGGGAGGATATTATGAATACGTCGTATTCTGGTGCCCGTATTTTGCTTGTTGTTGAAACGTTGATCAGGGACTTCTCCATCCTGTGATTGCCGGGGCGTTTCCGGTGTGATGAACATTAATCACGGATGCACCAATTGCAAGCGTTGTTTCAAGCCTAAGGGCAACGATGTTTGTATGGCAGGAGTAATAAACACACAGCTTGCACGATATGCTATCGCAGTGCATGTTACGCCGTACGCTGTATTGTTATGATTTATATAGCTATCTCTCTCTTAACTACGTATACACTGCACTGCATGGAACACGTACACTGCACGCTAGCCATATTTTCACGCGCGTACAGTACTTATTCCTTGAAACCTCGGAGCAAAATTGATCTGTAGGTGTGTCGGCTGGATGTCTTGTTCATGGTATATTCAACCACTCAACTGGATGAATAACCGAGCAAGAAGTTAAGAAAACATCTCATTTTGCTCCCGAACCTGGCTTAGCTCGAAAGAATTTACTCTCAAAACAGCCATTTTCCGGTCAAGCAAATTATGCAGTATGCATTTCAATGTGGCATAAATTTCAGATTTTCCAGTTCCTGGTACTGTAGGCTAGTGACTTATTTACAATTCTTAATTCCGTCGCCGCGGGCGCGCCGGTTCATGGCATATCCCAACGCCCATATATAGGGCAACAAGTGTACCAACATGTCCATGTAAAGGGAGTACTAAAATTAGAAACAGAGAACCAGACGCATCTTAACAGTGCATGACTTTGCCCGAAAACTGGACCAAATCCGTAGTGTTGATGCTGCCGTTCTGGACTTCTCAAGGCATTGATGAGTAAGTATCTCATCAGCGCTCATCTCTAACTGAACTTTTATGGAATCACCGGCTCTATACGATGGATTAAAGTTCTGAGTGTCGTAGTCAGCAAGTGCTTGTTGATGGTGCCCTACATCAAAAAACACGTGAAGTCTCATTGGTGTTCCACAGGGTGGCCGTGCTTGGTTCCCTGTTTTTTGATACCATAAGACTGCCCAACAGCTTATAGTGTACAGCAATGTCTTTTTGCCAATGATTTCAAACATCCCAAACTGTTAAGAAGGCTAATTGTGTCTTTGAACAGTAATCAAAAGGTTGAAACTACGGCTTGCAATACAGTTTGGTAAAATAATACTTCATTATCGCTACCTACGGAATCCTACCATCAAAAGAATGTGAATGCTCTGAACAATATAGATCGGCAATCTGCTAGATCGCGAGCAGAATACTGTGGAGAACCAGGACCTGTTACAAGAATCTTGGGAAAATTGACTTGAGCCACTTGAAAGTTGAAAGAGGGCAACAGTGCCACAATGTCATCCAAGATCGTAGAAAATGGTGAACCATCTTGTCGAACCTACCTCTCCTGAATAGGTAACCTGGAACACAGGTCATGCAAGAGACAACAAGAAGTTTATTTATCACGTGTTGTAACAAGTTAGCTTATCGACATTTTGTTGTTATCGGCTACCATACGTTATTGGAATTGTTTACCATCCCATGTGTGTTATCAGCGACGAAACTATACACGAGTCAAAAAAATGAACTGCATGGGGAGCCTATATCAATCCAGAACCCAAAAGTAACCCAGCTTTCTGAATCTCAGTGTTGGCGTGATGACGTCCAGTGGATGTTTTTGCGACTACCAGATTCAGAATCATGCCAATTCACTCCGATTGCGCTCGGGCAGCAGGTTCCGTCTATGCTCAAACTTGGCGTATCTAACCTTAATTGTTATTCGGTAAATATCCTGCATATTCAATTCATAGCAACCAGCCCCCTACTCAACTCGTTCTGTCCAACCCTTGGAAACACGTAAAATAACCCACACGCAATATCCAGTGTCACTTGGGACGCGATTACAGAAAACAGGAGCGAATCTTGACTGGGAAGGAACGAATATAAGGAATCCAAATACAGCCATCAGGTGTTGTAAGTGACAAAATACAGTTAGGTCACTAATACAGATACGCGCAACTTGAGGAACAAATTATGGAAAATCACGATATTTAGGAAGCGAACTATCCAGAGCACGCATATCTGAGGGACAAAGTCTCAATTAGCATGATAATTTGGGAGGACATAATATGGCTGAAGGCAAAATTACGGTGTCCCATTCGGCGTTCGCATATAAAAGAAACAATGCCGAAAGCGCCATCATCCCTTCATAGCTCCTTAGCCTTTTTTTGGCTCCCAGCAGCCCAGGGAGCAGCCGTCTGGGAGACAGGCGTCCGCCACCTATTGAGCTGGAGTCTTTCCATAAAGGCCTCACCGGCCAGCTCACTCGGGCCTGTGGTAATGCTCTCATCACTCCTGATCGCCGATGAATATTTCTAGCAGGTGGGGGGAGGGGCATTGTCGCTGGCGTCAATTGAGCCACGACTTTCGGTGGAAGCACAAAGTATCTTTCAAATTGGCAAATTAGCGAAGTTGGGCCACAGCGCTGTCCAGTCGACCCGCCACGGCTGCGTTTCCAGACCCGTATTCCCGAGCCTGCAAGCCGTTACGGGTCGGCGTGTTGGAAGGGTCCTAGGGTATGGTGAATGGGTCTGTCCAATGTGAAGACAATGCCGGGGTCCGGCCCCTCCAAGACGGTGGCCCGAGGACTTGTGATCACCACAAATTTCCTGCTTTTGGGATTGTGGGATCCTACGCCCGGGGCCTGAACGCACACGAAGGCGAGGCAGTACATCAACCTTTTCGAGACGGAGCGGTAATCCGAGCGATCAACTACTGACGGGAGAGCCTTCTCGGCTACTCCAATGGACGGTCCAATCAGACATCACATCGCCGTGGCATACATTACGCCAAAGATGGAGTCCCCTACTTGGAAGTCCTGAGACCTCCCCTGAGTGCGACCAGCTCGGAATCAGCTCCGCTGCCCCACCCAGATTGGGGTAGTCTCAAGTCCAGCTGGACGCGAGGTCAGTCTCGACCCATACCTGTGGTGTCTCTCGGACCAACCGGGCGGCAACCGTCTTCCGGTCCACGTTCTTCAAGTGTCTCTTCGCAAACAGAGGCGAACGTGAGGTTGTCAACTTCTACAGGAGAACCAATCCCATCCCAAAGCCTACAAAATCGAACCTCCTTCCTGGGAGAGCCTTTGCTAACGTTGCCTTCCACTCAGCCAGGTCAACCAGGTTTCCACCATCCTGCCAGCAAACCCACCATGAAGGCCAACTGAGCTGTCCTACTGCGTGGAGGAGGACCAGCAACTCCCGACTTAGCGGTCTCGATCTCTCAGATGAGCGACTGAAACCACATTGGCAACCATATATTTCCGACCTGGACATCTTTTCAAACGCCTACAGTCAAAAGTTTCCTGCGGCGGGAATATCAGCTTGGCAGCATTTCGCGCTGGAAGCTCACTCATTCCCCCATGGGAGCCAATGCCTGGAAGGCACCTAGCCGCGTCCACCCGCCGCTCCCATTCGCCCGGCGTCCTCCGGGCCAAGAGAATAGGACCTGGGACTGGCCCGACCCAACAACTCCCGCACAGGTACGCACAAAGCTGCGCCAACCACGATCTACGGCGTGTCCCGGCGAGTCAGCCCCGCGATGCCCGTCACAGGAAGCGGTGGGCAGGATCGTCTGGGGAACGCAGCGTCAATGCCAAAAGCATTCGCAGTTGGTAATGGCGAATCAGCAAGCTACCTTCACAATCCCCGCCTCCCGAGAACCCTGGCATAAGATACGTGATCCTACCATCGGTGACCGAGGATGCGACGAATGAGATAGTAAAAAAGGAATCCAACGCGTCTCAGCCAGCAGGAGTGTCCAGGGGGCTTCACGGATATAGCAAGTTCTGGAGCCGCAACGACCTGAAAACACGGGGATTGGTCCCTTTTGCTCAGATAGCGCGACCGCCAGACACCACTATCCAGTGATTTCATGAATCCATATGCCAGTCTAAGGCGTCTACTGACCTCAGGCTCGGCGGACCAAAATCCGGCAGTGGCCGGACCTAAAACGGTTGTTTTGTTTATCCCGTGATTGTAACAGGACAGTCTTCCTCGTGGCTGCCGCATCGTCTCGTCAGCACAGCTGTCAACATGCACTGCCCACCAGGCAGCTTCCATTCGTAACGACACGGCATCCGGCTCTTTCAGCCCCCGTCATTCCCTAGTAGAAACCAATCAGTTACTTCCATGCCTAGCCAGATATACTTTCCAAGGATCGATGCTGTCTCCTTGTCGATCCGTGAAGACAAACGATGGTGCCCGCTACGGGAAACACGTTGGTACCTGGAAACAAGAGCACCAATGGCGTTGTAGCTCAAACCACACATTGCAAGGAACCCATGCAGAGTTTTTTGTTAAATGAGCCTGTCAGGCCTCAAAAATCTTCTACCTCTTATTAAAATATTTGAAACCATCAAAAAAAAACCACTATCACACACCATTTCAAGAACATCCAATTAGTTTTTGATGTTGAGGGGCAATTCACATTAAGGCTGATTTAAATGTTTCATACTTTTGGCATTGTTCGTTTCCGGTTTTGTTTTTCTTTCTCTCATCAAAAACAGGTGAACGTGTGAAGCAGTTAACCCCACGATATTCCAACAGTCCATGTCCGTGCAAGTTTGGTTAACAAATGCCGGCTTATTGTCGGCTTGCCACGGTAGCCGCCGTGACAAGGATAGGGGTGGAGGTATATAACGTATGTAAAACCAGCCCCCTACTGGTGCGCAAATATTTCTGCCCTGCAAAAAGGAGGGGGTATAGGCGTAACTCAATGTGATTTCTTTTGGCCCTGCGAAATGGAACTTTCACGTTCCTTTTTTCTTTTCCCTGTCAACGGAAAATTTTTACAAGTTGGGGGCCACCCTCATACCCCCCATACGCCCTCTCTTTTACTGACCTTTGACATTGTCCATTACATGGCCAAAGATCTCACAGTAGTCACTGAACAATTAATCCAAATTAAATTGTGAGCCAAAATAGAGAATGTCTCACAATGGCCTTTGTGCCTCTTCAATGACCGTTGCCATTAGCCTGTGGCCAAAGTTGTCCCAATATTGAATAAACAACAATGTACCCAAGTTTGGGTAACATCCAACAAAGAATGTCTAATTGGTGGCCAAAATGGTTATTCAGCAATGGCCTACTTGTGCTCATACAATGACCTGATAACCTTTGGGCAATGACCTTCCCATGGGCAAGATGACCCAGGGATTAATGCATGTGTTGAGCCCAAGTTTTGTCAACATCCATCGAAAAATGACTGTTTGGCGGTCTATAATACATCTTTCCTCAATTTAACTGTTTCAACCTCGATGGCATTATATGGCATTGCATCAGAACTGAAGGGAGCAATATGTCATCATTTCTAGAAAATCTGATGTTTGTAGGAGGAGATATATTTGGTAATTTTGTAAACGATGGCCTATTGTGTCCTTTTAAGTGACATTTGACATCGACCTTCTTGAGATTAAAGATGTCCCAGTGGTCAATGAACATCGTGTTCAAGTTTGCTAAACATCCATTAGATAATGAACAATTTGGGGTTAGGAAGCAATTCCATGCAATGGCTTATTGTGCCTCTTTAATGACCTGTGACCGTGACATTCACATTGTAACAGATGTCTTAAGAGTCAATGAGCATTTTTTTCAAGTTCAGTCAACATCCATCAAAGAGTGACTGTTTTGCGGCCTATAATACATTTTGTCCACTAGATTCTACCGTTTAAACCCCAATGGCACTATATGACGTTGCATAAAAAGAATATGTGAACAAGTGGAAGTAGCACCACCCAAGGAACATTACGACAAGATTTCGGAAATATAATGCACTTTGTGGAGGAGATACATTGCACACTATGGCAATAGCCTATGGCCAAAGCTGCCCCAAGTGGTCGATGAACATTGTATCCAAGTTTGGTCAACATCTGTCGAAGACCGGGCTAAAAGAAGGCAAAAGTGGACTTAGTCTTGGTCAAGAACTCGATGACTCACTTGCGATCCAGGCACCATCGCACGTTCATATCTATAACTAATCCACTCCACCTCAATCCATGGGTATATAACCCCGACATCGAGTCTTGTTAGACTGTAAAAGGTTTTCCTACGGTAGTATGGAAAGACACTCGAGGTTATGACTATCGCGTAATTTAGCTCCTTATTATGCAACCTGTTCGCAACTAGTATGTCGTCTCATACAGCCGTACCTGCCACCACGCTGCGATGCAACAGGCGAAATTTATTTAAGGCCGAACTCCACAAGGCCCACGTATATATCTGCGGGCGTTAATACAGTTACCAATTACAACGCTGAGAAATGACGTTTTGGCCGCTTCACAATATGAAGCAAGATTCACAATCTCATCAGACGATGTGAGGGTTTACACACTGCTACCTATGTTAAAACACCAAGGTTTTAATACTCGTATGCCAGGTAAAAAACACAATCGTCTAAACATTAGAAAAGTGGACGCAATAGATAGATAGATAGATAGAAGATAGATAGATAGATAGAAGATAGATAGATAGATAGATAGATAGATAGATAGATAGATAGATAGTAGATAGATAGATAGATAGATAAATTAATGCCCTACCCATATCGGACACCCTTTCATCCACTGTATTGCAACGTATTCGAAGACGAGGGACGAGGATATGGGACACCTCTGGTTATGGGACACCACTCTGGCTCTGGTGACTATAGTCACCTCTGTTCTACCGCAAATTTTTACTAATCTTGCGAAAGCCTTCCGTTACTCGAAAATAACATAAAAACAGAATATGTGCGGAGTATTAGTAAAAATGCTATGTATTATTTGATCGATAACACCATGCGAGGTATTACATGTACAACAAAATTTTTCTTTCTTTCTCTATTTTCCAGGTTTGTTAGTCGTATACAGATCCATGACCTGCAAAAGGATACCAGCTTTCCCTTCCTTTGCAACTCGTGGCTCGCGTCAGACATGGACGATGGTAGGATTGACCGTTCTTTCAACGTGGCTACAGAGGATAATCTCCGAAGCATAGGAAACCTTTTCTCCACTAAGACTTCCGAGGACTTCCAGGATGGGCACCTCTGGTTCTCTGTCCTGACTCGCCCTCCACGAAGTTCCTTCACCCGCCTTCAACGTGTCTCTTGCTGTTTCTCTCTGCTGATGACTGCGATGATGACGAATATTATGTTCTATGGGATTCCTACAGACCCTTCAGACCAGGTGCTTGATTTTGGTGCAATCCGCATTACAATAAAAGAAATCATCATTGGCATAGAGAGTGCCATTATCGCCTTTCCAATCAACCTAATAATCGTATCCATCTTCCGCTATGCTCAACCTCCGCAATCCAGAAATATTGCTGACAGATTCCACCAGCTTAAAGGATGCTCCATAACCTCCGGTAAAATTCTATCAGCGGACAATCAACATCATATCAGGGAGGCAGCGATGGGTCCATTGTGAACAGCCCAAATTATCTGATGAACATTTGAATGAGGTCAATGCCGGAGAGATGGAAAAGTGGGTTAGTGTCCATGCCGGATTTGAACCAATCCAAAGGAGACAATCAACGCGTAGTCTCTAGGGAAGATTCGTCTAGTCCTACCCAGGAAAATGGTATCTGGCCCGCAGTTGGGTCAGAATTCGGCAGGGAGGAGATGAAGAACACGAATTCACAAGATTTCCTGGAAGATCATCACAGAACAGAGACTCAACAATGTCCGTTGATTCCATATTAGTGTACCTCGGCCCAGCTTTGCCACCATTACGTGAGGAGCTTGCTCCATTTCAGAACCTCCCAAATTGGTCGGTCCACGAAGTAATAGATGGTGCCATGGAAAGTTGTGATGTTCCATCTATGACAGTCCCTAAGGAAATCGGTGGTAAGAGAAACAGCGGCGATGGCCACCTAAGAATAGGATACAATCAGCTACTTTACACCCGGCTGATGGACATGGTAGCGGAGCTGGAGTGCATGAGCCAGTCTGCTTCCATCAGGGAAGGAATACAAGAGGGCCCTGTATGAAGCTCGAGCTTAGTCCTGACAGCGATATCTGTGGCCACGCCCACCAGCAGCTCGTACGGCACCTCCATCGGAAGTCTGGAGGGGCAGGTATTCTCACTGAGGAGGACAGCAACTGGTGGCTCAGGAGATTCTCTGCTCGAGTAAGGAAGAGAAAGAGTAAGAAAGGGAGTTAGTTAACCTGAAATTGAACAAATGCACTTGTCACATTGTTTCCGTATAGTATAATGTAACAACAATGATTGCCTCTTGGATGAGGCAGGGAATCACATTATCCATAAGCTTGTTTCCCCGAGAGGCAGTCAAGAGACCAGCAAACCTGAACTTTATTAATACAGCACCAACTGTTCACCTGTATTCATTGGTCAACATGACATAAATATCTAAGGAGGTGGCAGAAGGACAGCAGCCATTTCAGCTTGAACGGTCCAAGCGTTCTGGACTTTTCGTGTTTACAAGAACATTTGTCACTTTACATTTATCGGTGTTAACAAACAAAACAATCGAAGTCACTTAGTGTCATCCGCAAATCAAACTCTAATTGCACAAAATTATCGAGGTCGTTAGTATAAACCAAAAGTGTAAATAAACCAAGAATCAACCCTTGGGGTAATGACTCTCTGCCGGGGAGAAAAACGTCAATTATGACATCTTTCTGCGCCCCGTTGTGAAGCCACTCTGGAATCAACTTCGGGACATTGCCGGTGATATCCATTGAATATGAGGCAGTAAGTCGGAAGCTTCCTGAGAGTCCAGGGAAATAACATCAACAATATAATACCGTTGTCAATGGAACTAGTAACGTCAAAAAGTCCAGTAGAATTGTCAGCACGAACGATTCTGGAGCCATGTTGAGACTCACGTATCAGAATATACTCATTGAAATAATTGACCGAAGAGTCCCTAATGATTGATTCAATCACTTTGCAAATCCTCTGGTAAGACTCACGCGCTGATATTACAAAAATGAGAACGATTGCCTTTCTTGAAAATAACTTAACCCTTAACTTCCTCCATCCCGGGACCTACACCTTCTTCTAGAGTTTATCGAAAATGAATGCTAACGGAACAAACATTAGTCAGCACTCCGTCTGGACCATAACTTCACTGTTCTTAAGTTCTACGTTTCTCCTCAACCAAAATCAGGCGTACACACTTTCTCAAGAAGAACAATCCATGCGTCAACAGCATCTTAACCATTAACAAATTTAGGCTAATATGTTTACTCTGCAGGAACCTATCAATTACATCCAAATCCGCTCACTGCAAGCAAGATTCTAAACTCTGTAGAATATTGACGGAAACAATACACATCAAAAGCTGCAACATCGTGATCACTTGCATCAAACCTAATGATACTCTCTACATTATTCATTGAATCAGAATTACTACTCACGAATAATTCCAGATAGTTGTTTCCTGATAGAGAAACGTACACGCCTGGAAAAGAACGTCCTGGGTACCCATTGAAGATGTCGGATTGTGACTTGCCACTATTGGTATGATATCATCTATTATAGTCGTGTTCTTGCCAAAACTTTGTTTAGCATATCGGAAAAAGCGAGTTGTTGCCATCGGAGCCCTTAGGAGAACGATAATCAACTCAATCTTCCAAAGAACTAGGAATACCTCAACTTGAGTTGCACGGACTATATAACCACACAGAATAGACCACTCCGCAGATATATTCTTTCGCGATGCCAATCAAGTCAGACATGACATTCCGGCCATACAACAGAACTCTACCACTAATGAGTATCTGGATGATCTTGCCTATATACAATATATCCCGGAATGTGAACTTAGCTGAAGAAAATGCAGCCCGAAGTCTGAATCCCAACTAATTCAGGATTGCGCTCCTGGACCAAAAGCTGGAACTCCTGAGACCCATTCCTAATACATTTGAACATTAGCACAGAAAAAGACAGTCATTGCGCGTAATATGACTATTGTTTGAATTGGTGCCACCTCGCCCATCGCTTGATAACGACTGATAAAAACCCTGTCAGCTGTGACAACCTCCCCTTCCGACCCTCCGCCCCCGTTCGGGTTTAATAACAGCCCTCTCACCTACAAAAAACAAGAACGAAGAATCAGCACCATTAAGCTGAGCCCATCCTTAGGAAAGATATCTCCTCCTCTCAAAACACGAAACTCCACAAACTGGACATTCTCTTGTCGCAGCACTCCATTTCTAACCATGTGTTCAGACTATCGTCGTGTCGTCGTGTCGTTCACTCGACCGTCAAACTGGTGAAGAATACCGCAAATCGCGATTTCCGACCTCGTCGACTCCAGCTCTCTTATCTGGATCTCAGAACTTCCTGTGAATCACTCCTGAGGTTATTAGTCCCCTACCCACACCACTACCTCCTCGTCCTCAGCGATCCTATCAACCCCTGACTGACGTCCTATACCCTAGCACCAGGTAAAAAGATGCGATTTCTCTTCGACTTCACCCCTACTAATTAACGATCTATTACCTGACATCGATCCTCTAACTCTACATACCTGACAATAACTCCTCTAACTCTAAAGTTCCCTACGCCACAGCCATACGCTACCTTCCTTACTCCTAGGACAACTACAAGTCCTGACATCAAGCACATCCCTGTACGGCTCATGCCCCTTCCTCCGCACGGAAAACCGGCAACGTTTCGCTTGAACTTACCCCATGACTACCTCCTGAATTTCCAGCGAGGAAATGTTTAACAATTTATAGATTGTGCACACTATAACTGACCAACTCATATTTGGTATGTTAGTTTCCCCATAATGCTCAAGTGCTGTTGAGTCAGGTCAAAGGTCTTTGAGGTCAACATAAGGTCAAAGTCTGCCAATCCTTGTGGATACGATAAGTCCGAAATGTTCGGTCCTATCACACTGAAATTTCATATACAGTTCCGTAAATGGAGTACAGTACAAATGTATTAAAAAGAGAAAAACAGAATATAGGCTGTGAACACGGATACTTGCCACCCCCCCTCACCTAAATGGGTCGAGCTCATGTTTGGTCGGTGGTTCCCCATAATGAGTAAATGAACCCTATAGTTTTATTGGCAGTCAAAAGTGAACCGAGTTTCAACAGAGGTGAAATTCAAAATGCAAGGCCTGATCAGGCGGGAAGTTTCTTATGCAACTTTCAGACGCGGAGTACAAGGACTCGATAGTTTTCAGATCCGTCTGGTGATTGTCAAATGAGTGAATTGGCCTTTGCCGTGGCTAAACATGCATGTATCGCTGAGTCCTGGGTAAAGGCATGGAATATGGCTTTAATCCATCTAAATGCTATAATGATGTCGATCAAGCGTAGTGGAGCTAAATCCCAATTTTCCATTCCATCTTTTAATCATCTCTTGGATTGTGTTGTCTCACCACACTATCTCGATGTCCTCCTGAAGGAAACTCTCTTCTGTACTCACATTGACAGTAATTGCTCAAAGGCAAGCAGAACTATTGGCTTTCTGATAGAAATCTGCGTGTTGCCCCAGAAGTGCGTGAGCTTGCCTATACCTCCTAACCACTGTCCCTGAAGTAGGAGAAAAGCCAGGCTTGCACTCTACTATCAAGGTATCAATGGCATGGTGGCAGTTCCAAATGACCCAGACTTGATAGGCGGCCGCTACACCCAAATCCCCCATAAATATCAACTTCAGTACAGTTTTTATCCCTAACTATTACATACTGGAATAATTACTCATCCACGGTTAAGGAGAGCACCAGTTCTGAAGTGTTTAAGGCCACCCTGCCCACACACAGTTACTAATGCTGCCTGATGCTCACTGAACATATTCGTGTTGATACCCAAAAGAGTGCGACGCAGAAGCAGAAAAACCCCTTTTAACCTTTTTTTTGGTGATGGGTTTGGGGGTAATTTTTTTTTATCGAGAATGATAACATGTGTAAAATAAACATTTGGCAATTTGAGGAATGGAAATTTTTATGAAAATCTCAACCTCAACCTTAGTGAAAAACTCAACCTGACTCACCTTGGTCTGTGGACGTCCCCATATGAGTACATGGTCCCTATTGTTCTGGGTCAGGAAGGCATCAGAGGTGAGATAGTTGAGGAATCGCTGAGCTTCTGGCTTTTAATTTATTATGGACTGTTCGTGGCATTCCGCCATTCCTCCCAATCCGTAGTACAGGAGTCCTTTTGTAGAATTTCAATATATCACCTTCCGCAGCAGTAAATCTCCACAACTGACTCTATTTATTGATCATATTCCTGCCATGACCACACCAGAACCTCGTCAATCATTTACGTGTCTTCCGTGTTATTGTTTCGTCTTCCTCTCGCATGCCCAAACATGAATTGGTATACAGGTCGCGTGTGTGTGTGTAGTGTGTAGTGTGTACATCTGTGTATGCATGAGGGTGTTGTTTTAAGTGAAGCATTTGTATGTGCTTTATACCATGTACGAACGGAGGCCACCAGACTAAAAGTATTTGCTTATTTCTGGTTCCTCTAATTTTTGTTTATTAGTATAATTACACTATGTTAAGCCGATTTATTTTTCATTATGATGCTGTTCTGTAAACACATATTTACGAGAAAGTAGAACAACTTTACAATTGAAACTTGTTTATCACGTCAGCTGACTGCTGCTGTATCGCGACCTGTCAAATACAACTCTCTCCATATAGGTTTCTGCTCCTTCTTTGTATACCGGCTGGCTGTTGCTGTAGTGACCTTCCTGGGGTCACCTACGTGACCATGCTTTATGGTCTCAAGTACGGGCTGCAGAGAGCCTTGACTGGCTTGTTTCCCTGATCGTTCCACCATTAAGCATCTTCTTCCTCTCAGCCTCCTGAAGATTGTCCTGCTGGCCCTGTTCATGTCATTATCTTCAGACCGTGGTAGGAGGAGGAGGGGGCAGAGAATTTTGAGGCTGACATAGAAGGCGGATTTCGGTAATTTTAATCAGTAGAGAATGTTTGTTGGTTTTTGTTGAGAAGGCTGGATCTCAGGCATGCTTACATTTGATTGCCTATTTTATATAATGGTGTCAATTCAAGGGTCCAATATTGCATTGATTTGATGGCTGACGAGATTTGTGACATATCAACGCGACGCTACATGTTTTATGTACCTTCGAATGAAAGTAGAATACTATCTGAGAAATAATTAACTCTGCATCTTGATAAACAACGGACACTAGAAGATAAGGCTAGACATCACTGGTATATCTCCACTCATACCGATAGCAGAACATAATTAACTCTGCCTCGATAAACATCTTGACACTTAAACATCTGAACACTAGAAGGAGAAGGCGAGATATCACGTGTCATTTTTCACTCATACTAGGTACACGGGAATATACTCGGCCTCGTTAAACTCTCAACACTAGAAGAGAAAGCGAGATATCACTGATGTCCATCCACACTCATACCGGTTCGAACTAGCATTACCAGCTTGCGTAACGCATTGTTGATTGCGCCGAATTGTCATCGTGACGTCATTCTAACACCTCAATTATCGCTCCATTTGACACTGTAACGTAGGTATTGAATCCTCATTTTGACTGGCTCCAATTCTTTCCTACATGGTCCCACGCAAATGGTCCGTATGGTTCCGTTCGTGCCATCACCAAGAAAGGTTGGCATCCCCGCGGGAATCCGTGCTTGGCCCCCCATTGTTCTCTATGTATGTCTCCCCATTGGAGTACAGCATTGCAAAATCGACCTCCCACTTCATGATGTTCGCGGATGGTAGTAAAAAATGTATGTTGTGAGCTTCAAGAAGCTTTTCCACTCTACGTCTTTTCGGGGCTTGTGTTGATCGAATTCTCAGTTGGATGCGTAGCAAACAGGGGAAAATGAAGACCATGCTGAACCCACTGATGAATGTTTGAATAGTAACCCCATCTAAACCCATCAGAAACTTGAGGTAGTGCTGATTGATTCCCAAAATATGGTCCCCCGCACACTTAAAAGAACTCTTTCTGTTTCGTATACCCACCTCGAAAAGCTCACGAAAGGATAGTTATAGACGCCTCCGCAATGAGAACAAACAGACAAAACATACAAATGCAAGCATCCATGTATATTTACTCCTGGGTAATTGAAACAACCTTTCCTCTGAAATTCAATCCCATCAATTTTTATACCCTTCAAATCAACTTCTTGACACGTTTTCTGTTTTAAGGAATAGTATTATTTCATCTGATATATTTTTAATTGCATATCATATTTACTAGCAGCTTCTTAGCGGCGCTTTCAATATAATCCCGACCACGCCAGTGGTTTTGCATATTATGTGAAGCTCGTTGGGATTCTTCTTATGCTGTAATGCACATTTTGGTTTTTGGCAGCAGCGAGAGAGGCAGCAGCGTCTTCTGCAGGTTAGATTGAATTAACCACGCATTCTGGGTTCGCACCGACGTCTTCCCTGGGTGGATGTACTACGGCTGCGATGGGTCAGGTTTTTTGGTCTTCGATACTCGTGTCCCTTTATTAATGATTCCTTGACGGTAAGCAGAGGAATCTATACCGTCCATTACAGTGGTGTGTGCGTTCGTGTGTACGTGTGTATGTGGGGGTATTGTTTGTGTTGTGTCTTCTGTGTGTGGTGTGTGTTGGTGTGTGTTGTGACGCCTAGCCTTGTTAGCACTATAACTCGACCCCCTTGGGTGGATGAATTCTTACTT
Organism: Sclerodactyla briareus; assembly: GCA_026419785.1. NCBI lineage: Eukaryota > Metazoa > Echinodermata > Holothuroidea > Dendrochirotida > Sclerodactylidae > Sclerodactyla > Sclerodactyla briareus. The sequence goes on along the minus strand of JAODTK010004721.1, from coordinate 209,172 downwards.
ATTATCTGGGTTTCCTATAATGGTTATCATGATCTTTTCGTTTTGAGGTCAGAACAAAGGTCTTTGAGGTCAACAGAAAATTTGTGCACTGAATGTTCAGAAATGCCTGGTCTGACAGGCTGAAATTTGGTATCCGTCCTTGATATGGGAGTGTATTACCCCCCCCCCCTTTTTTTGGTGTAGACCTGCGTCAGTGTCGGGGAAATTAGAATGCCCACCTAGATGATGTAGAAGGTTCATACTTGGTATGTTGGTTTCCCATGAAAGTACATGATTTCTGTTTGGTTAGGTCAGTCAAGGTTATCGGAGGTCAAGAGAGAGGCAAAATCTGAAGTCTTGTTTACCACTATAAGGCCATAATGCCTGACCTGATCAGTTGAAATACTGTATCCGCTTTCACATGGAGTACACGAACCTCTTGTGTTTTGGTGTGACTGGGTCATTTCAGGGAGAAATTGTGGAAAAATTCTGCTTGTTCACACAACAACTGGATCCCACATGGAGGATGAAGCTCATCTTGTATTTGGGCTCCGTATGAGTACATGTCTTATTGTTTTGGGGTCAGGTCAGTCATTTAGGTCAAGTCGAAGTTTGAGAACTTGTTAACAAATAAGCTCGAGAATGGCCTGCCCCGATCAGGTTGAAATTTTGGTATGGGAGCTTTCTAAGAGGAGTACAAGGAACTCGATGGGGATTTTTGGCGTAGACACTAGGTGCAGTTTGTGAAAAATTGATATTTGGGCTGAATTCATTGTGTTTTAAGTCTATAGGATGCCTCACTCGATCAGGTTGAAATTTGAGAATGGCAGCTTCTTATGTTGAAGTACAAGAACCTATTGTTTTTGGGTGTAGACCGGGGCCCGTTTGGGAAGGTTAATGGGGATATTACAAGAAATTTGAGCTTGTTGACAAGACCTCACCTGAATGGATGAAGTTGATACTATGGTATTTAGTTTCCCATAATGAGTACTACATGAGCTATTGTAAATCTTGTAAGCAGTGGGTTGAGCAATGCTTAGCTTTTATCAAGTCAGGACTCAGTTAAGGAATCACAGCCTTTGGCTTTTCCTGGTATGTATTAAGGAGTAATAGTTGAACTTTGATGTATAGCCCTATTGTTCTGGGTCAGTCAGAGGTCATCTTAGTCACAAGAGATCACAATCTGCAGAGCCATGTAAACCGACAAGTCCAGATTAGTTGGTTTTCGAGCATCAAACTTGGGGGTCGATTTTCGTGAAAATATAATTTTGTGGGCAATTGATATTTTGGCTAAATTTAGCTTGTAACACGGGAACCAACTCTCAGATGATGGAGCTCATATTTGGGATGTGTGTTCCACATGATGCATGATCACTACGTTTGCGCCTTATTTGGGGTCAGTGAGAGGTCAAAAGATGTCGTTGGAAATCCTTATAATTGGGAAAATCCTTGTAAATACAAAGGTTAGGAACCCTATTCTGATCAAGATAGTGGTGTTTTCGTGGAAAAAATGGAGACTTGGTCAGATATGTTGTCCATATGAGCAGGTACAATTTTCAATTGTCCTTCGTTCTGGCCATAGGTTGTCGGAACATTGGCGTAGCCAGAAGGGGGGTGTGGGCACGGGGGCCATGCAATCGAATCCCGGGAGGGCCAAATTTTTATTTTTTCCAATTTTTCACTTAATGCCCAACAACACTTTGGACCTTATGCGGCTCTCTCTTTCCTCATGTGCTAGTCAGAGTGCTCGATTGTCTCCTCTGGCAGCCCAATTTTTTGGTCATAATCCAAACAGTGTGGCAAAAATTTTGCGCGCTCCGCGCGCAGTATACCCGTTGATACCGATTTTTTTACCCATCCGGATTGCGGCAGTTTCTTATAGACATATAAGACATTGGGCATCCGAGGGGGGTGCGTAGATACCCCTCCAACAACATTTGTCCCTAATGTTTGTTCCACGCTCTTCTCAATCCAAGTCAATTGCTTGATAGTTCAATTGTTTGGTCAATAATTCCCAACCACTAGTCGAGGTGCAATGACGAGGGGTGGGGCACTCGCTAGCCCTCCCATTTCGGTGGCCAACCAGTGGCAGAATGATGACAAAACCCCCAGAATATTGACCACCCGCCCCGCCTGTACGCCTATCGGGGGATATCATAGATGAATATCCCAGCAATGCGCAAAAACATTGGGCGTGCTTCCTGCGCAATACCCGTGGTTTTGTTGTCTGCTTTAATACAAACCGATATTAACTATTCGAGTTTCGGGCAAATTAGTTTTTAATTAATTGCAATTGTCGATCCTGTGGCTATTACATTCTGGGTACATCCCTGGCCAGCTAAGGCATGGCCATAAGAGGAGGGGCGTAACACCCCCTCCAATTCATACCACGACGTTGATTCATTCGTCAAAATGGGGAGCCGAAAAGGATAGGAAAATTGAGACCAAACAAAAGGGCGAAATTCAGGTGGAATTTTCAATCAAACCAAGCAAATTTTCCCCCCGCGTTCGCGCGCGGTAGTCACTTTTTCCATCATGCGGCTTTCAAGATTTGGGGAAAATTTTTTCTGCCCCCCCGCAAAATGGAAGAGTCCCTTACGCCTATAGATCTGAAACCACGTGGAAATAGGAAAGTGACCCTTCTCAGAACAAGAGTTTTTTTTATAGGAAAAATGACTTCAAATGATGGCAAATGTTTAACAAGATTTCATCTGAGGGTTCCAAACATGCAAAAAGAAAAGGAATCAAAATGGTAGGGGGACACCCTTCCTCTTAATCCCTCCCCCATGCCACCCCCAATCAAACTCCTGCTACCGCAGTTGTCGGAATGAGTCCAGTTATCACTAAGCTGCTGACTTTATAATTATTAATTATTATTATTATTATTATTATTATTATTATTATATTATTTTTTGTTAATTATTATTATTATTATTATTATTATTATTTACATTCATCCTTCACAACTCCACGTGGTTGGTGTATCTATTCTTCTCCTTGACCTCGGAATCCTACCACGGATTCTGGGATCTACTGTTCGTCGGATATGTGAGCGGTGCCAGGCGTGCGGCTTGAGAAGGTGTTTCGTACTTCGTGATTACCACGTATGCTCAGTATGTGTTCATCAATTAGGGGTGTTAGCTCCATGCCCTCCGATTCATTACGGTACCACTCGGGCTTCACGTTCCACTCCTCTGTATTTCGAGTTCCGTTACAAGGTTTCTGGTACTTGTCGATCTTTTCAGCCTCTAATATCTATTATTATTATTATTATTATTATTATTATTATTATTATTAGTATTATTATTATTATTTTATTATTATTAGTCTTATTTTCTTCTGCATTTCTGCACATTATTACCCTACCGCACCATTCCACAGCCGCTCCATGGTGGTCAAATGCGCGGTGGTGCGTTTGCATTCGAATTGCGATCCTCTGCTTGGCAGTATTTCATAGAGGAGAGAAGGTTACACTCATCAACTGAAATCTGAAATGAAATAAAACTGAGAAACTCTCTAACAGATAATGCAGAGGCAATTCAAATGCCATATACTAGAGGAACAAGCAGACCGATTCCCGTACCGAACCCCCAGCCTCTGAGACGACAGAGAAGCACCGGCTCCTGAAAGAAAAGGAACACCAAATGTCCGACCTTTCCGGGCAATTGTCGGTTATATCTTTTTTATCTGGCTGCTCCTGATTTCAACCTATAGCAGGCGATGACAGATATGCCTTGCACCTGACTAACTATCAAGACATATACTTTGAAGGCAACAAGATATATGTATAGTAGTATAAATATATTATTTTTGTTGCATTTGCTTTCTCCCCCCCCCCCCTTCTCTCCTCTCCCGCCCTCTTTCTTTTCTCTCCCTATCTATCTATCCATCTATCTAACTATCTATCTATCGCTCTTTCTATCTATCTTCTATCTATCTATCTCTCTCTCTATCTTCTATCTGTCTGTCTGTCTCTCCTGTTTTGTCTGCCTGTCTGTCTAACCAGGATAGTAAAACCTGAATACAGTGTTCACGACAGTCGGCGCATCACTGACCAACGTTAGGTCCAAGGCTATTGCTATTTTGAACGAAAAAAAAACAAACAACGAATTCCCATTCCCTGGATCAATGTCTTAAGTTCCATTGGCGGGTGGCGGTGCTCCTCCATCTTGTTCCAGAGTTCACGCGGCTTCCAATCTCCCCTCTGCGTTAACAAGTAACTTGCTGGTACCCTTAGAGCGCTTAGGTGATTAGGCGCGCTCGGGTTTGCCAATCCAGCTTGGCGCAACAATACTTGGCTGTACCCCTTAGCGCCCGACTTTGTAAGATTGGCTGAACCTGAGTACCTGGTACAGCGGGCCGCGACTACCTTATCGCGTACGTGAGAGAGCGGCCTCATCCTCCTCTCGGTTGCCACGTTGAACATCGAACTTGGCATAGGCTGTAGTATGTATGTATGTATGTATGTAGTATGTATGTATGTAGTATGTATGTATGTAGTATGTATGTATGTATGTAGTATGTATGTATGTATGTATTGCCTGTACGCACGGCGACTTCCTCAGTACGTGAGAAGACTGCCGAACCTCTCAGTGCACGTGAACACGAGTGCAGTGGTATGTATGTATGTATGTATGTACGCACGACCTACTACCTTAGGCGCTTACGCTAGCATGCCTCCCCGACCTCCTCTCGGTCGCACGTGAACATCGAAACTTAGCAGTAGCTTCCGCGAACGTCTCTTTTAAAGAGCTGTGCCGCCACGCCCCGCTGCGACTGATTGCCACGCCCCTCGGGGCTCACGTTCTATAGTCGCTCCGCAGGCGCGTTTTCGTGCTGAAGGTTCCCCGTAGCGAAACAGTACTTTGCTGGTACCCGTTAGCGCTTCGAACGTGCGTATGCCTGTTTGTAATGTCTGTATGATGTATGTGTGATGTATGTATGTATGTATGTATGTATGTATTATGTATGTATGTATGTTGTATGTATGTGACGCCCATCTCGTAAACACGATAACTCACGCCTGGATGGGATAACTCATACTTGGTATGTGTATTCCCCATCATGAGTACATGACCCCTATGGTTTTGGGGTCAGGTCAGAGGTTCATCTTAGGTCACCATTGGTCTGAAAACCTTGTAAACACGATACTCAGATTGGGTTGGTCATAAAAAAAAAAGAAAAAAAAAAAGATCAAGTCGAAATTTGGTGGTGTAGCCTTTCTTCTAGGAAGTACCATGAACCCGATCGAGTTGAAATTTGGTATATAGCTAGCTGTAGATGGATCAAGATCAGGGAATAACTGACTACATTCTGGTTCTACATCGCTTTACATGACTGGAATGCACTTCCAGGCGACATTAGGTTTGTTGATTCTACTACGGTTTTAAAAGCTAAGCTGACACAAGATCTCTCTGATGAATGCCTGGCCTCTGGTGGCAGTACGGTTAGGTTCGTGTAATTGCTGTAGTATGACCCCGTGGTTGTCCCCATCGTTATCTCTATTTTCCTTCATTTTGTCGTGGTTCTGTTTTTCGTACTTTTCCCCCGTTTTTGTATTGAATATAGCATGCAAACCAACGGAACAACCAAACTAAGCATGAAAAAGGGGGAGAGCACTCACGAAAGATTTAGCATTATAAGTATCTCACTGATCTCAAATATTTGTTGCTTAGCCCTTCCAGCAGTTTGCCAATGTACACGGCCAACCCTTAGTTGTGTCCTTACCCGGGCGGTAACTTGTTGCTTTATATTGCTTCATAAAATTTAGGCATCACTCTGAAAATATGTCGTTCCCCATTTTTCTGCAGAACCTGACTCACTTTGTAGGATTCTTCGAGTGGACCGAGTCCGTGATAGTTCCAAACCTCTATGGGGTGTCATACTATGATGCAGACATACACTCACTGCTACTAAGTGGTGTGTAGATAGTCATTGAGAGTTAAACCTATTAAGTGACTGATTGATCATATAACATTTGCTGACTCACAATATTCTGCTACTATAGGTAGGGTGAGGAAGGACAGCATAATTATTAGACTCCCATTATAACTACCTGATAATTAGTATCTGTAGAGCTGACTGACAATTGCAGTCTTAGGTTATGGGTTATTACCTAGCGTGTAACTCACCCTGATCACCCTATTACCCTTTAATGCAACACATTTGCTGATATTGGGTAAAGAAAAGACAGTAGTAGTAAACTAGGTAAGTAACTAATCTTATCACTAATAGTAGTGATGCTGACACCTCATTTTTGTATTTTTCCAGCAGCTACCTTCCTTCTGGCAAACTAAAGCTGCGTTTCCATGGCTAAGGCGGGCGGGCGGCGGGGCGGCGGGCGGGCGGCGGGCCGGGCGTTTTGGAAGATTCTTTTCCATCACGCGGGGGCGGGCGGGCGTTTTTCGAGTCAGCACTTCTTTATCACTTTTAGTGGTATATGCGCTATATAAGAACCGATGTAGCATACTATTCTTATATTGTTCTTATTATAATGTTATTATGTTATTATTGTATTTTGTTGGTCGTTGTCGTCGTGTTGTCGTGGTCGCGTTGTTGTCGGTCGTTGTTGTCGTTGTCGTTGTTGTCATTGGGGTCGTTGTTGTCGTTGCGTTGTTGTCAACACCGGACCACATACTAGTGTTTAAAACCTAAACACCGGTGTTTTATTCTTGAAAACCATTGTTTGGAATGTCAACGATAGGCCCACCATTATAAAACCTTCACAATTGACAGGGTTTTGGAGATTTAATCAGCAAATACTTGACATATCATGGTTGAACATGTAAATATGTGTTCAAATAGGTGTCTGGCCGTGAATATAGACACAATCTGTATAAAACTCATCCCTATTGTTGAAGGTGAAACAGTTATGAATGTGGTCGGAACATTATTCGAACCTAAAATTGTCCTCTACTCCACATTTATCAGGCTTCAAGCCGGTAAGATTGCAGGGAAATCCCCTGGAAGTGATTGCCAAATACCACGCGGACACGCGGGGGGCGGAAAAAATCGCTACATGACCGATTCGAGGTAAAAACGCCCGCCCGCTCCGCCCGGACCCGCCCGCACGCCTGCCCACGCGCCGCTCGCCCGTCCGCCGTGCATGGAAACGGCTCCATTGAAAATAACGATTGAGCGATTTTAGACGCCCGCCCCCCCCGCCGCAAGCCCGCCCGCCCGCGTGCATGGAAACGCGGCTTAATGAGTTTTGACCTTGACCTCCACCCCGTTCTCAATACCACCTAATAAGTTTCAAGCCGCTACCCTTTGCCGACTTGGGCGCCTCATACTGGTTTGTTAATCGTAGTTCTTTGTGAATAGCCCCTGCTTGTATACGGGGTAAATTGGGTGAGAATACGGACAATACGTCTTAGTTATAGGATACCAACTCATAGTTATGATTTTTTCAACTTATAATTATGAGATTTTTAACCAATACATACATAGTCCTGAGCGGTGAGAGCTTTTTTGTTCCCTAAAAACTTAAAGCTCCTACTGCTGAGAATGTTGATGTGGTTATATCTTATCATATATCTCAAAATTACTTTGACCTGTTTATCATTTTCATTTCCCTCATATTCATGGTACCACCCCCTGGTCCGATACTATAATGAAGACCCAGACTATTCCTGAGTGTAGGTCGCCCGTCCAATATATTCAGCAAAAATACCCGTAGCTTCAATAGAAGCTGGCACTCAGCCGAAACCCGAACGCACTCCCCGGATCCTGCATACAGGATGTATTGTCTCGCCTTATGCTGGCAAGATCAACAACCTAGCCCAAAAGGGGCTATGTGGTGGTACCTTGGAAGTGACTTGTCTGAGGCCGAAGATACTGTGCTTGAAATGAAGACTCGTCGCTGGCTGGACGCACACAAGGGCAATCTTTGTCGACTGGCGTGTACAGACAGCAACATCACCATGTTTTTTCATCGTTACCACCTGTCTGCTGGAGACCCCTCTGGAGGTGTAAATGCTGCAATCCTTCCATGGTTGACAGCGTACGCCTCTACCGGAGCTCGAAGCAAACCACGGCGCATTCGTCACCCTCCTTTGACATCGCATTCACTATTTTACTTATTGTACTACAATGCACCGTGAGTACCCACCCTATGAAAGAGCAGGGGGCATTCTCTTGGACTTCTGTTCTGGAACTGGCTGGAGGTGACGTAATACATTCATCTATAGTCATGAATCAGCTGTACACAGTCCTCCAACTGGTCTAATTGAACGGCTTTTTTCAGCATTACCGCCGACAGACTGGAAAATTCTATTATTTTCGTTTTCCGCGAAGGGCCCTGATGGAGAACAACCTGACCTACACCTCAGCTTTGCTGGTGATCTTGGGCACGCTGAAGTTCCTCCACCTGTTTTACGCCTGAACCCACGGATGTACCTGCTGACTTCAGTCCTCTTCCGTTCCACCCGGAGTGGGTGGCTTCATGCTCCTTATATTTCTTCTGATCTGGCGCTTCTCGCTATTCCTGACACTTTCTGTTGGGAGTACCATCGGGAGTTTCCGGAACTTTCCCGCCTCGTTTTCCACCCTCTACATACAACACACCACCCTGGTAACTTTGATGCCCGGGAACTGAGCACGGCTGCAAGGTAATATAGGGCCCGGTGGTTTTACCTTCCAGGTTGCGCATACTTTCTCCTCTTGAACCTGCTCGATATCTGCCCTCAGCGAGACATGACGAATGTTATAGCACAGACCCCCCGACTATGTCCAAAGATTGGATCATGGGCCTAACGCTCCTATCAAGATCCTCTCCTTCTTCGGAATCCGCAAGAGAATAAAAATGGTCCTGTAAAACTAAAAAGTGGCAGAAATCAGACAAAGTTACATAATGAACAGGGATGTTTCCATGTCTATATCCGATATTGTATTTATTTCGCTCGTCCGACTTGAAGATATTCGATGGAGTGGACAGCAATGATATCGAGAATGAATGCCCTCATCTTGCTAACCACCCCCCATTGATAAGAATTACTCTTCAAGTCTAATTCTCACTCCGGTATCGTCATTCTTAGATAAAATGGTGACGGATTATCGAATTCCCTAGGAGGCCCGGTCCCGAGAGCTGTAACGTATTCCTTCTAAATCACGACTTGAGTGCTCCCAACCTTGATCGAAGGGGCGCTATTTGGAGTAACACAATGCAATCACGCAGTTGGCATAGCAGTCACGGGTTGTCGCAATTGCGAATATTGATAGGTATTTACGTGGCCGCTGGGAAGGCGCAACAATTGCAACCCACACGGAAGTTCAACAGTGATTGCAGGTATGCATAACCCGTCACTGACTACAACGTACGTGCGTAGCAGCAGTGCCGGTATTCAGCTGTTTGCCATTGATGTGTGCATTGCACAGCTCTGCTCTGCCAATTCGTCGGCGACTCGCAATGAATTTTACAGAGGTAGCACCACCTCGATCATCTCCAGAAACGTTTGATTTCAATGGGGATTGTGCATTGACATTGATTGTTCGACCATTATTGATTCGCGATAAATGATGTTGTCCTTCGCGTTCACCTACAGTAGGCCTTCATATAATTCCATGACATAACGGACTTGAATACCCGGACAGTCGATGCAAAAATTACAATTCATCCTTTAAGCAATGATTCTATCACAGTTAAAACAGTTTTCATGCCAGGTTCCATGCAAAATCAAGGTTTTTTTTTTCGCGACTCGCAATTAATTTTTTTAGAGACACTCATATTTGTGTGAACTGTGTAGGGCTGCAATTTTTGCAAAAGAAAAAAGGAAGCACGGGCTGTGCAACCTTCATCCGTAGTGTAGGTCTCTAGGCCGCGAGCATGACAGTCGTAGTCTCTTGAAATAACAAATAACTTCTTCTTCTACTTCTCCTTTCCTTCTTCTTGGTCCCTTGAGCTGGAGTTTGGTGTTTATCATCCCATTATCCCATTTGATGTTGTATATGGTCATAGGTTCTCAGAATGAGTCGAATCCCCAGGTCGTTTGGCTTCCTGATTTTACATTGTTGTTTGTTCCAGAACATTCAGTCCTGTTCTCTTAACAAATGAAGAAAAAAAAAAACACAGTTTGGCCCCAAATCTCGTTTTTTTTTTTTTCGCCTAAAATCGACATTCTTGGTAATTTTAGGCGAAGAGTATGGAAAAAGTTGTGATTTGTGGCTTTCCACCGTGTTACGAAATGTTATCATTCAACTATCGGAATCAGCAAATATCCTGACAAATAATGAACAATCGGAATGCTTGGTCTGAATCAATGTGACATTAATTTTTGTTTTTCTATGGGGTTAGGTATTAGGAGTACAGTACTCCGATTGTTTGTTTTTTGTGTAGACTGTACGCACTCTTACACGTGTGTACAGGAGACACTTCAGGAGACTCTCCGACCACTCAATCAATCATCTTTCTAATAACAGCACCTCACAATTCATTGTTATTTTGTTCATGAATGATAGCTTATGACCCTCTACTCAGTAACAGAGCCTTTTGACGAGTCTTTAACTGGGCATCGGAGACATTGAACCACATGGCCATCCCTATATTCTGACAAGAGCACCCTATAAGTTGTGGAGGCCATGTTTGACGATGGTGTCACCTACCTGTCAAGAGTGTGCAGGCCGTTAGAAACTAGTGACAGGACCTCATGACGACAATCCACAATTTTTGCAAGGGAATAGCATCCAGGTGCATAATTCATTTGATAATGGGTTGTTCCATTCCTGACGTAGCCCGATAGTTTTTTTTAATATGGGGAACACTGGGGGCGGGTCCTGAAGTGGGGGCCAAGGGGGCCCCAACACCAAAAAAATGTGAGGTTCAATTGCCTGACCATCTAAAACGGATTTCCACCATGGGTTTTTACGCGTGATCTTGTCAGGAAATTTTGGTTTTGGTCTGAGAGACCTCTCAATGGCCGGAAACGTCATTTCCGTGTATTTGGTTGAAGAAAGCACGATCCAAAAAATTGAAATGAATTTCTAAATTGTGGATTTCAGAGAAACCCCTCATGGTCCATTGCGACTAGCTCATGTAAATGACCCACTTTAACGTTAGTACTAAGTGGATAATTTTGCAAGTAGTAATCCTAAATATTCTGTTTTTTGTTTTGCTTTTTGTCTTTGCAAAACCACATATTATATTATTTAATAAATTACATACACGGATGAACTACTATATACCACAAATGAAATGCAGCATAGGTAAGAAATATTATCTCACGTTTGCAGTCCAATGACTGTAGGTATGTCCATTTTGCAACGTGTCACGGGAATCATCTCGCAAACTTTTATTTCTGTGTTGTATTTCTCAAATGATTTGTTTGCAATTAATTTTGGAACATTTGTCTCAGCCATCAATTTATTCTTATTTGTTATTATGTATTGTTGATACTGTTAATATTCTCCTTTGTGGTAAATCGAACATACACTTCCGGAACTAAAATCGATTATCCACTCTGCTTATTCGACCCATCGACGCTTCGAATAACAGTATGATAGTACGAATAACAGTACTCTTGTTGCAACCTAATGTTGCTTTTTTTTCGTCTCGGTACGCGTGGTACTTTTTGTGACTATATATATACTTTACTGTATACTATTCGTACTACCGTTCCAGGTTGCGTGGATGTCTATAGGCAATGCCGGCGGGGGTGATCTTCGAAAAGGTCATCAATGGTAGGATTAAAGCCATGATTGAATAAACCATCGAATAGAGGACGAAGGGTTGGTTATATGCGACGGTACTTGAGGAGCTGACTGTACACTATAGAACTTTTGGTGTGATGGGAATGTACTAGGATGTTATATCATTCTGTTTTAATGTGCACAACGCCGAGGTTTCTATGCTGTCACTCGCGATCATTACTAGAACGTCAAGAAAGGGAACTTGCTCGGAATTATGGAGTTCTTGTTCGCCCATGTACCCACAGCATGAAAGATGTGTCAATATAGAGAGAATAAAAAAGTATGCAAGGGGATGCATCGATGAGTTCTTGCTCTAGGTATGCATGAACATATTGGCCTATGAGGGGACCTTATGGGTACCCATTGCGTCACTTTGATGTGGAGGTAGTGGCGGTTATTGAAGGTAAGGGTGATTCAGTTTGAATATAATTTGGATGCTTTCGAAATCTCATTTCGTTGGCCATGCCGTTAGCCGCCATTATTTTAGAACAGGCTAGGATGCCCTCATCATGGGGGATGATCGACTTATCGAGTTCACAAGGTTTTCAGACGTTGACCTCTAGTGACCCAGATGGACCTTGACCTGATCCCCAAACAATGAGGGGCTCATGACTCATATGGGGAAGCACACATACCAAGTATGAGCTTCATCCATCCAGGTGGGTTGAGTTATCCTGCTTACAAGCTGGGCGTCACACACGCACACAACCCATACACACGGGCACAAAGCACATACATGCACACACTGTCAATGACGGCATGGCATAGATCTTCGGACTTTCGTCAAAGAAATAAAAACAGACTGGGTGTACAATAAACGACATCTAAACGAAGTGCCACGCCAGGCTTGTATATAAATTGCAGTCGATTATCGGCCTATTGAGAATCAATGAGGTGTGAACGCCCTCAAATCTTGAGCACGATTGCAAATAAAGACAATAAAACACGAGACCAAAGGGGAATTCAGAAACAATGAATATGCAAATCGGGGCTTCGACCATTACAGATATCCATCCTTGGATCCTGAGGAAGCGTGCCACTGATCTGGCTCCCATGTCTTTCTCAACAATCTCTTGCTGACAGGTGCATTCCTAGGACTGGAAACAATCCAATGTCTGTCCAGTGTGCAAGAAGAGTAAACGCTCTTTCCGCTGATTACCGTCCTGCTCAACCTGTGTTTCGTGCAAATTTCTGGAGCATATAATCGATTCAAAAACTAATGCTGAGTCTCGAGTCTAACAGAGTTCTTCCTCCTAACAACATGTCGTTAAGGACGTCTCATATGATCGTGTCCGTATCGCGTTATAGATACACTGGTGACGGGTGACAGGCTTAAAAAAAATGTATAACAACATGGCTCATTGGAGTGCACCTTGTGTACAGATTACGACTAAGAACACATGTCTATTATGTATCAAGTACTCAATACTTTTAACCTGGGGAAGCATAATCAATATTTTTGCATAAAAGGAAATGGGATTCTCACGTTCATTCGTAGAAGACATAGGGAGATTTTTCTGTTGGCTAATCTCAATCACGGACATGTTCCAGCACTCCTATTACTAGACTTCGGCACCATGTTCGGCGAACTGTTCATTTATTATTATTATTACAAGTACAGTACACAATACTTATGTAGCGCAAAATCCGAGTTCACTGCGCTTTAACAACAACAAAGGAATTACACTTTAACATATGCCTGTCTGTCAAAAAGTCTTCAGTATAGATTTAAAACATTCGTCCGAGGCATATTAACGGACTTCGACCAATCTATGAAGAAATTTCCTTACCAAAGATTTTTACACCATAGTGGTAAAGAGTCCTGCTAACATATTAAATTTATTCACGACCACTCCTCTCGCAAATCCGCGAGAGCCGATTGAATGTTGGTATTTTTCCCCTCTCTTAGACAACGGAGAATTACCATTCATTTACCATTGTCAGGAGGTCGTTCTTTATAGACTGTTTATATGGTTTTATTTTCCTAGAAAAGGCTTTGGTTTCAGTGGCGGGCGCCAGCGGGGGCCGGGGGAGGGGGAAACACCCCCCGTTTTGGGGGCTCTTTCCCCCTTCCCTCCCCCCACCCCCCCGTCGAGTACAATTTAGAATTTGTCGGGGAACCGAAATGTAATATGTTGTTATTGATTTTTCCGAATGTGTTTTGTGACTTTTGTAATGCACATAATCCCCCCCCCCACACACCCGCATAGACACACAACCACCCCCCGCCCGCTCTCAGATTGGCCGAGAAAAATGTCGGAAAATGGGGCGGTACTTTTTTTTTCTTAATAATTGAAGAAAATTCGGGGAAGGGAATGAACGGTAAAAATGTATTGTGGTCCATGGGCAATGGTGAGTCTGTGTGTCGGGAAATTCTGCGCGTGTCGGGGAATTTTATACTTGCTGGCCCCTCCATCGCTGGCTTACCCCTCGTCGGGGAATCCTGGCGCCGCCACTATTAGTTTGCCTGGAGGACGACGAAGAGCACTTCCATCGACACTGAACGTCTGTCAATTTGGGTCAATATTTTACTGCTAACCGTCTTGTTGAGACTAATACCGATATATCACAGTGTTCGAAAATTGAACCCTCCCAGACCGTTCTAGCTGCGAAAATTGTTGTTAGTTTTAATCTCTTTGCACATGCATTACGTTCTATCTTCAATATTAACGTGATCACGAAGCACACTTGAAACAATTATCATTACACCGGCAACAGACGCAAATGTAGGTAATGAACCAGGGTCGCGTTGTAATTATCCGGATGATAACCAAACAACATGGCGTCTGTATAGTGAAGACAGCGGAGTCGAGGATTCCTATTCCACCATTGGAAATACAGTATTGAATATTTTTTTGTGATTAAGTAGACTACGAGGACATTGAACATATGTAGATCAGTTGGGAGGGTCCGTTTATCTTTATGCTCCAACATTCCTTTTAATTTTGAGATAGACGGGCATGTCCATTCATTGACCTGACCAATGTTTGTACTGTTGCAAAGAATGACTGTGGATTGGTTTGTGCTTGTTGGGTGCGGGCGGGGAGGGGAGGGGTGTGGTGGTATGCCGTTATGTTCCATAAACCAAGGCCGAGTTTCCGTACATCCATCGTGATCTGCCTGGTCAATAGCCCCAACTATTGGCCGGATTCATAAGGTAGTGGGGGGGGGGGGGGTGGCCAAATCTGTCCCCTGTGCCCTATCCTCGTGTTTTGTTCACACTATTGCGTAGTCATAGAGCATCTAGTTTTTTTTTCCGCGGTATCACCAGTCGTCATATTCCTGCATGAATAAATACCGTCAATCAACTCTACCATCCAGCAAACTTTGTCAAAACTCATATTTTGAGTTAACCTTTTATTTTCCAGGCAAATACCACACCTCTTGTCCGACTTTTGTATGCGCAGTCGCGTAGACATCTTCTAATAAGCTCACCTATGCAACACCGAAAGGCTATCCTACACTGTTTTCATATGTAGACCAGCTGGAAATCCCGCGCGTCTGGAAGCATGAAGGAAAACTGAAAATGGCCGGGCGATTAGTAATACCACTTGGAGTGCAGGCGTCATCTGTACAACCAGGCCAGGAAGTCAGCTTGTAAGTCGCATTTCGCTCAAGAACCATTTATATCTTAATCGTGTTCCGTGCGAATTCATACTGATTCGACATGTTTCAGCAATGTAATTATTTGAATGACTCTAATTCATTTCAGGTACGGTACGAGAAGATACACACCAGCACAGATTAAGCGACGCAGATCTTCTGAATTTTATGCACCGGAATTGCAGCAGCACGACGGACCAACTCTAACTCCCATCCCGCTTCTGTACAAGATATTTGCATTCTTTGCAATAACCGTTAATCTCTTCCCGAAACACCCAGGTTAGAGAACAGTGTCATTATGCAGTGAGGATGTTGATGTACGTGGGTGGTGAGTTTTAGTGTTGTGCGGTGTCCGACACCGGTGTTCGATACCACCACGTCGTCGCTTGGTGTCGGTGCTGGTATTGGTGTCGGACTTGCCGGTGTCCGGGCCCAAGGCTGGTGAGTGGATGCAATTTGATGCAGAGGAGTTAAATTATGTATTTGTTTCATTAACATTGCCTCACCCGGAGATTGAGCATATATCACCTTCATTACAAGAGACGCAAGGAAGAGATACGAATTCCGGACATGTTGCAAGCCCATGGCTTGAAGAACAGTTTTGATGACGAAGCAAAAGGCCGGAAAGACGATTGGGGCAACTCGAAATGCTTGCTCCTTCTGAGGGAATCAACGACTTTGGTTGGCACAACTCTTCATGCTCACGCACAAGGCATTTACGTTGTACGTTTATTCCCACCACGAATGGTCGGGTTACAATAATGTGACATTGCATAGAACGGCGACTAATGAAGCGGCTAAATCTGAGTGTGGGGTTGAGGCAGAGGAGGATATAAACAGTAAAATCCGGCCACAAATGTTAAGTGGCAAACATTGAAGTCACTTTGTCCCAAGTGACCAGCGTATGGAGGATGGCGTGAAGAGTGGGTCCGCTCCCAAAGATCTATCCAACACACGGATGAAACGAGAACGCTGAGTCGGTACACGTTGCTCTCCCAGTGGCTAAATGAGCACAAATCAACCCCTTCGACAGTGAAGGGACAATCAGTCGCTCGTGTCCTTCTCAATGGGGTTCGTGAGCAAAGCCCCACAGGAGTTAACGCTGAAAGAGCTGCCGAGGTAGGCCGGATATGCAGGTACTGGACGGGATGTCGTGTGTCGTCGACATGGAGGGTGAAATCGAAAGTGCAGTCCCTGTCATCCCTGCCTGATACTAAGTTCCCAAGAGAAGCGAGAAGAAGATCCATCTAGATTCCCTCAAGCTGTTTCAACCGACTGACCATTTTCGCCCAACGGTATTGTCAGTTGAGCGAAGCTTGGATTGACCTGACTCCATCTCTCTATTCGTTGTTTTCTCAAACCGAGATCAGAAACATGAACAAAGCAAACAAAGCCGCTTTTGCCAAACTATTCTGAAACTCGGCTGAACCCCTTTCAACCTCCCTCTTCTGGTATTGATGCGGTGGCTTTTGTACATGGTGAGGTGGGAACACGGTTGGACGGGCACCAGATTGGCTGACGTTACCTGAGCTAATGTGCAACGTCTCGGCAATCCACTCACATGTCCAACGGTAGTTTTCTGTCGTGGCTACAACAGCTCCCCCGGGCCCCCCGAAGGATCAGACCACGTCGGCGCACCAGCAACTCCTGTTGTGACCTTCAGATCCAGCCGGATGTGATGCATTTCACACCAAAGGCGAAGTTTTTTCGACAACCCCAAAAACTTTTATGGATCGGAATGAAACTGGCCGAAAAAAGTGTAACGCCCAACTATTGGCGCAATCGATTATGGCCTGCATAGCTGTGCATATTCTGAAAACGCACGATGCCCGCTGCAGTACAATAGATGCATTTTGAGCACACACAATATGTCGAGAGCACTATCGGTGAACCGAAAAGTGGCCCTACGAACGGGGCAAATTACCTTCGAACAGTCAGGAAACTGGTGTGAAGTGTCCATACCGGATTAAACGATATGAATGATTTTTAGTTATAAAGTCACCTCCGACGAGCTAGTGACGACTTTGGGTTTCTAATTAGTACTTAGAACATTGCATGAATCTGGATTTAAAACCGAGAGATTAGCCTAACGGTAACTTTTATAGTGTCACGATAACGATGCCTTAAGCCTAGGCCCGTAGGTTGGGTGTAACTAACAAAACTACAGTTTCTCGTCAACTTGTTTTAGCTCCAGTCTGGCGTCAATATTCAGGTCTTTAGCCTGACCTAATTCCGTAAGAGAGTTTTCCTCTCATACAAAGCTTGAGGAAGCATGTGTTTCTTTCCCTTAGCTTAAGTTAGGCGTAATTGAATATGAACTCCGGTGATCGTGAGTCCGTTTAGTTAGGCCTAGCAGGCGAGAAGGGTCTATAGCGCTTACGAAGGTCAAACCACGAAGTCCTAAACTGCATTGACTTTGTGTGTGAAATTTCTTCATGGACTTAGTGTGGTACATACCTGTGAGTGCTTTGTGTTTTTGGCTCCCTCCCTGTCACAGATGGCTCCAGCCCACTGATTCTCTCAGGCCGAAAGAGGCTACTTAGCATTACATCATGTACATCCCGACCTGCTTTTACGCCAAGAGGGCGGCGCGGGAGAATGCCTAAATAGTGCTTTTTGTGCAAAAATGCTTCCATTGACATTAAATGTGTTGGAAAATCCAAGTTGGCTTTGTGTGGTTTGTTTGACTGGGAGGTCGGGGGCTGTGGGTGGGGAGTCCCGTGTGGAGGTGCTTTTTTGTGGTTCGGTCGCCCTCGTCGTGGGTGGAAGGAAGGGGCTCTGAGGTCTCAAGATTGGGTGTATAGGGTGGGAGGGGGGAAGACACCGTTTAGCTTTAGACCCCGAGTAACCAGAGGGTGCGTCGTTTGGCGCCCCACAAAAATCCAAATAAGGCCAGAGGCTCTCCGAAAAGTGGTAGGTTTGGGGTTGCAAAAATGCTCCCTTGACTTGTGTGTAAACTACCTGGTGAGGTGTTTTTCGGGTTTTTGCCCCCGTTCCTCACACAACACTCCATCCCACTGACGTCTCGCTTAATACAAAAGAAGCGCAATACTTAGCTTTAAGACCCTAGTAGCGCGGGAAAAATCCCCACGATGGCTGAAGCCAGCCACGTGGCAGGAAAGTCGCGTGTGTAGTAGCGCACCCAAAAAAGTGGCCATTTGTGCAAAGATTCTCCCATTGACCTAGTGTGGTCATGAATTAACCGGGTGTGAGGTGCGGTTTGCCGTTTTTTTTTTTGCCCTCATCTCCCCCGCGTCACAAAGGCCCCAGCCCACTGATTCTTCCAGAGACGGAATACGCACTTAGCGTTAACCCTACCATACGCCCGGAAAACGGGGGGGATCCCATTGGCCGAAGAAGCACACGGTGGCACAAGTGGAAACAGACCACATATCATCACAACAACGGGTTATGTTGCGTGACGGTTATCAAAAGAAGTAACTCGCAAATGAATGGCTGATGAGTCTGTTTACAACACACAAATAATTAGTGAGTGCTATGACCTTCAAAAAAAAAATTCAGGGTGGCTCAGAAGGGGGAAGGCTCAAAGAAAAAGGTCAGATAGGGCCTAGACAGCAAGTCACTCCTTGACCACTCTTCATGCACATGAAGGATTACATGGAGATTGTACAATTTATGTATAGTTTCAATAGCCCAGAATAAGCACCCGATGTTAGATGTACAGTATGTGGTATCCGTACCGGTCAAATGCAATCGGCACGGGCGCCGGCAGATTTATAGTTCGCTTAGCGATGTTTGCTGGGGGTGACGCTTGCAGGCATGTCCCAACATCCATGGGTATGTATAAGTCTGGAGGGGGACTGGGGGAGGGGGTCCGGAGTATATGTTTTGTAGTTCTGTCTGTGGAGTATTATTCAGTACCATGTACTAAACATTGTGCAACGTCTGCATCTCATGCGCGGGTATGCCTTCTCCTGTGTACATGAGGCAGACGACACTAACAGCCCAGCTCCAACCTCTGGCTCACGATTTATAATTTTTTTTATATCTACTCCCTTCCTTCCAGCATGATTGTCAAGTATGTAATGTTATACTTCAGAATGTGCAATTTAATGCACTTATACTAACAGAGAACAATAACATGAATGAGCACAATTGATTTTGGTAATGTAGATGGCATAGTTGATATAATTATGGATTTAATTTGCTTTCCTGTCATTAGATGCATCAGTGACAATTTAACATAACCACTTTCCCCATAACAACCTTCCACAGCAAGCCCTCGCCAAACTCAATATTCTTTTGCATTAGGCCCCCTGTTATCGTATATATCAAATATACCTTTATCTTCTGTATGAACAGCATTATGATCGAGTAGGTCTATGCCGGGAGTAAAAAAGATGTAATAAAAAAGCGAAATTAATGATCAATTCACCTGTCACAGGAATCGTATTTATCCAGGCAAAGTATTAAAACAAATCCACTGTTGACTTTGATACAACCAAGACATAATCTCTGTTAGTTTCATTAGCGATAGCTTCATAGCTGCTTTTTGTGATGCATCCCTCATAAACATTACCCATGAGCCCCATGGAGAGCTACAATCCCCCAAAGTGTTGGAACAAACTTCAAGATTATTTTTGCTTTGCTGAGCGGGACATCAATTTTCCCCGTTTCAATTGGGGAAATGTTCTTAGAACGAATCGACAGTCGACACTATCTTGTTTTTGTGATACATGCATTTTGTTCCAACTACTTCTGTCTGTTTAGTTGTTGCTAATTATACCACCCAGCCCATGCCTATCCCTAAGTTATTCACAACCATGAATGATCAACCCAACTTTCTGCTCAGCAATGTTGTTCCTAGGCCTAGCCTTACCTCATTTTGAAGTTGAGCACAATGATCCATTGGATGTTCAAAGAGCCCCTTCCCTGTGGACATTTCTATTTTTCTCAAGCAGACTCGATTGTGCACTTTACACGTTCCATGCAAGGTGAGATGAAAGTGAAGATCTAACTCTTCTCGTAGTTTTTAAATGCCCCCCCCTACAGCTTTCCTATGCTATCCATCATTGGGCAGATGCCTATTAACTCTGGCAGCATTCCTTTAGTCATACTTCATACGTCGGTGTAGATAAAAAATCTACTTATGAGGGCGCTGTTTTTCCCCTCATAGACCACGTGAGTCACTAACTACTCCATATGGGGGTACACTGCGTGTGGAGCTGTAAGAAATGAGCAATAAGTTTGGCGTTCCAATAACATGAAATTGATAAAATAGAGGACGCTACTTTTCCTGCGTAGTGTAATTTGAGATTTTTCCGCGCACGAATTGGATCGTTGACCGACTGTCTCGTTACGCAGACGATGGTCTAATAAACAAGGGCTCTGCTAGGCGTCCACGGATCGTGACGTAAGAGCGTTACACTGCCCGCCTACACAGTTGGATAGCCGTTTCCCGTCCCGTAGTTGTAAGGTCCCTGACAACACCTGCACACAAGAGCGGAGCTCACTACGTCTTCTTTCTTCGACATTCAGACAGCACAGAACCAGCAGCGTAGAGCAGTGTGACAAGATGCACACCCCATCGTAAAAGCTTCTGGCTGCTGAGACGACGGCCGGCTGAGGATTAGTATAGCCAAAATTTACAATAATTATTAACCTAAATTGTAATTTGTTCTCATCACGCTCTTTTATTCTTGGATTAGGACAAATCATTGATAAAACTTTGGGCCCCCTCCAATCAGAACTGAAATTTAAACAACTGTCGAATGCTCATTGACTGTGAGTGCCTTGGGATATGTAGATGTAACAGTACCCTAACTATATTTGATGGTTGTTAACATCAAAATGGAAATGAGTTATATCGCCAACTATATACTTATTCGATCGTCATTTCTACTTGCAGGTACAGCGGAGACGCTGACGTGTCATCATATTAGTACACATAGCTCAGACATCAACCACCCCCCTGCTTCTTCTGACATCGACGGGGCTCCACGATGTCAAGAAAATTCCTCTATACTCTCTCGCATGCGTCTAAACCACCTGTTGTGATACTGTTTTCTGTAATCACGGGGGCACGGGAAAAAACTCTAGTTCGATGGTTTTGCGAGCAGTGAATTGACCAACGTGTAGAACCTTCTACAACGTCCAACGCACAAGGACGAGGTAATCCGAGCTGGAATTTCGATTTTCCATATTCAATCGTTCACTGTGAACCATGTTAGAGAAATCCGGTACCGTATGTTCCTGAGAATGCCGCTCCGGACAATCGAACCGGAATCTTGGTCGCCAACAGACGTGCAGCTACTCAGCATTTCTTCACGTCCCTATCTCCAAACGCACGATTGGATGACACTCCAAAGTATGTCTTTGGACCCCCTGATTCTGCTGAAGCGGTAGGAGGAAAAACCATGAATATGAGGCCCGTGTCCCCACACTAGACCCGATGTCACTAGAAGAGTTTGCTCAAGTTCCAACCATCTGCTGTTGGCACTGGAGACTGTGAAACGGGAGGTGCAGCGTTCAGCGAAAAACTGGGGTGCGTGTATCGGGCCTGCTTGTGGGAACTCAGAGTCGTCACTTGTCAGAAACTGCACGGTGGATGGTGATGAGCCAGCTTAACGAACGTGACTACTGAACTGTCTCACCTTCATCACATATTTTGATAACTACGTCCCTAAATCTCAACCACTCAAAGTGGTAAACCCATTTATTTTTTTCGGAATGGGAATCTGACATCATATGAGAACGCCTCACTTTTAAGATGGGTGTCCCATCAATGGCTTCGTGGTAATGACCCCGACCGCTAACATATATCGGCCAAAATACCACATACACAGATATAACGGGATGATTCCATTTGCTCTTCTGACAATGGATTTTGGAGTTGATCGTGAAAACAATAGAACAGCGGATTTTTCACTGTTGTCTTACCCATTTTAGGTGTTCCTAGATATTACTGGTCGAAGTAGATATGCTTCTGTTTGTTGACTTAACGGAGGGCCTATGTAATACGATGGGTTAGGTCGTCCATTTTGAAGAACGCCCTCATTCTCATATTGAACGAATTGTCCGGCTTCATTCATAGTTATTGTTTCATGGCAAATAGAGAGAATACGTCCAAATCGCGACTACAACCTATCATGTATGACTATTTAACGTATATTCAATGGGATTTTGTGAATATTTTGAAAAGCTCCCTCATTTTTTTGCGAGGGTAGTTGAGCGCGAATAATTTATATGTTTAGTGAGGGCCTCACTGGAATACATATTAGTGCAAAAAGATCTTGGGAAGGAATTTGGTTCCCAGATTTGTCCTATTTTTCCATGACTACCGGCAACAAAAGTGGAAGCATCTCGTCTTCTGTTGGGAGAATTCCACGTTTGGTGGCGCAGCCACAACTGAAGTCTTGTGATATGGTCGTGATATGGGGGTTACTTTTTGCCAGCTTAGCTTCTAGAACAAATTGTTATAAATACATACACAAGTTCGGACTGGCCTTTCCGCTGTTCTCATTGAAATGCTAGTCAGCCTGTAGAAATCTGGTGGGGGCAGCCTACATTTGCCCGATCGGGCATCAGGAACACAATTTTGGCTCCTGCTCACTCGGGCGCATCGTGGTAATGTAAAGACGGAGTACTATGAATCTCGCTAATAATAGCGCATTTCCTTCCACGCGTCGTCAGACATGCTCGAGCGTTTTTACAGATATAGGCACCTGGTCATTGATGACTTGTCACAAGCACCTGTGTACCTGCTTGAGTTGGTTCTCTCTCGACGCACCATTATCAAGTAGGAGCTTTTCATCGTGTCTCCTGGGACTTGTCTCAATGGGCTGTGCCACTAAAGCCGTTTTGGTCACACGCCCGATCTTAGGCCCGATTCACGATTCGCGAACTCAACGAAATCGTTGAAAGGGATCGGCCATGTGACCCCTCATCTTTTTTCAACGTCCGCCGATCTGACATGTCACTCTAATCGGCCGCCGACTCGTGATCGGCGTCGGACCATCTTGGCCTGGAAGTTTCATGTTCTCGTTGTTAACGATGTCGGTAAGTAAATTTGGGTATAAATCTATTACACGAGGCGTGCCTGAGGTAATGAGCAATAACTAATAACAAATTGGAGAATTCAATGTGCACGGAGAGGCACTTATTACACGTCTAAACGGAAAATACTTTTGAAAATGGTATATTCATGTTACTGAATTGGACGGAGCTTCGTACTCATACTAGCCTAAATAATTGCCCATACTTATGTTATATTACAATGTGGTGTTGTAGCCGCGGGATGTACATTAGGCTTTGTGACATTTGATTGTGACCTTTTCGTTTGTCGTGTATTGACTCAGCTATAGTATCAGTAGAGTAGGCTACCCCAACTTGGGGTAAATTCTAGGCCATCCCTTTTGAAATCGACTAGTGCTACTGGGTTAGGCCTATGTGCGTAAGCTGACACTATGCAGTGTGTTCCCAACGTTATAGAGAACTGAAGTGACTACGTCATCGCAGACTAGCAACGATAGCAAACGGCTCTGAACTATTATCGTGGAATTGGTGCCCGTGCAAGAACTAGTCCTGTCCCGTACGTCGATACGGCGTTTTTCTTCGCGAATGAACCCAACTCATTGGAGAGTAGCGAGAACCACTACAATCACTGACGTACTCCCTAGGGGTCTTGAAAGGGAAAGTTCATGCAAACATGGAGGAAAAGCATTATCAAGTCGCTGTGTTTATAATTATGATTTATTTTCTTTAGAAGTACCATGTTTTTGTTTTTTATAGTAGCCTGAACGTTGAACCTCGATCTACTATAGGCTATTACAAATACAACAGATGGTAAACCAACCAAGGCGTACTGTTGATGAACAGCTGTGGAGTGGAGCCGGCGGTGATGGCCGGGGGGGGGTTTTGCGACCTCTTCTCTCAGTGCATGTGGGGGGGGTCGAACGTGGCTCAACTTTCAACTAGATAAGAGCGCGCGAGTTGAGAGCGTGTGGCAATGGCAGGGCCCTCTTCCATTACGAGTACGTGATTATGGCCTAGCCCTACTTATACGAGAGAGTGATGGGGGATTGGAATTCTTTGCAAAGATGACCTTTCCACTAGCCTACTATTCCCTCCCAGAACGTTTGAACTGTTTATTGTGAATGTATGAGGGTCCCTTCTCTCATTTCCAAGTATATAGGCCTACCTCACAAAATAATTCACAGGGAGGGGCTTTTCTCAGATTTGAGAAGTTGGTGCCAATTACCCTGGTCAGCAGGTAGGCCTGGAAACCGCCACTCTGATATCTACTATGGTAAGTACGATTCTGACATCCACATACGTAGCCTTTCGGTTCCCATATTGTGTCAAAACCTTTTTAAATGACAAATGACAATTGCAAATCACTTACGTTTGCTCATACCCCGCCATCACAATCCTGACGGCCCTCCGGTGGCCCGTTACTGGCCACAATCGACGGCCCTTCCGTGGCTGCCGCCCACCGTCCTCCGAATAAGCTTAATTTGCTCTAATGACGCCCGTCGGGGTCCATCAGTCCGGAGGGCCGCTGGCTGGCCACCGATGGACCAATTGTGAGTGGGACTTCGGCGGCCAGCCGTCAGCCATCATCCGATGGGCCGCTGGCTGGCCACCGATGGACCGATTATGAGTGGATTTCGGCGGCCAGCCGTCAGCCATCATCCGATGGGCCGCTGGCTGGCCACCCATGGACCGATTATGAAGTGGGACTTTCTGCGGCCAGCCGTCTGCCATAATCCGATGGCTCAACTAGTTGGACCGCCAGTGGCCGCCTCTAATTGACGTATCGCCAATCTCCCATGGACCCCTGACATCCACTGCCAGCATATTTCCCAGTTCTTCCCCCAGTTAGCAATTTGTGATCCCCCACCTCCACCCAACAACTCCCCTCAGCACCTTGCTCTCCCAAGATTGTTTGAAGAGCGTGCCTGCTTTCTATGCTCAAGTGCTTTGGTGTCGCCTGTAACACAGTAATAGCTGGAAGCTATAACCACTATATAAATGACCAGATATCCGAGTTTAAAGGACAACTGGCAGGATGATTTATAAAGAGTCTGATATATAAGCTGGATAAAAACTGAATGCGCTAGTCAACCGGAAGTTCAATACACCTTCTGTTACAGAGTTATAGTCCTTTGAAGTTTGTGTATTGTGCAGCTGTGTGGAATTGCGCAAGATGGTAAGGCATCCATCATGCACTATAATGGTGTCATACTTGCATCAACCTCAACATTCTCTGTTTCCTCTTGCGAATTCAACATAATTTCAACTTCGACAAGCCATTTAGTGCCCAGATGGGAGAGGATTGCCTGTAGTGATTGTAGCTGTTTGCTGGGTACTTGGTGAGATACAGACAACAGAACTTCTGATAAATTTTACTATTCAACGAATTAAACACTGAAATAATTATCATAATTTCCTAGGAAAAATGGATGGGGATGTGTTGTCAGTGTGAGGTCATGCGTTATTGTGCGATTTGGATTCTCAGGATTTCTCTGCTCAATGGCCCAACTTTGAAGGCCAATACTCTACATAGGAACTCGTATTGAAATTGGGTTTGGACCTACATAAATAGTTTTCCATTCTCCACGATATAACCTATGGTGCCTACAGTTGCCCTTTAATAATAACATGTATACAATGTATATTTACAGTGTGACTGTGTCTGCCAACATCTTCTGTAGTCCAAGTGGTTGATGAGACTGAGGCCAATAGTGTCACCTCCTAAGAGGCAGTGTTTTATTCTTCACGCTCTCTAAGGACAGGAAGCACAAGAAATTGGCTAACACCAGTGGCAACAGCCTGTCCCAGAGTTTTCTTTTCCTCATTTTCTTCGAAAAGTGTTATTTGCACAGTTGGTCAAGTTCTGAACCCTCAGTAGGACATAAGGCTACACGCTAGCCGAAGGTTGACTCGCCTATTTCTGCAATATCGGGGAAAGCAGGATTATTTGGAACATTTTCCATGACACTTTGTATTTAAAAAAATGACATGCTTTAAAGAAACCATACCTATCCTGTTGGAAGACGACTTGGATGTATCACGAATGCCGCAGAAAAATGTTGCTACTGCTTCATGCTCCGGAGATAATCCCGGTGAGAAAGTGCGTTGATGGGAGGCAGTCCAACTAACCCCACCTACAGGGTTTGTTGGAACCTCGCTTGGGGTCAGGTAGTACCAGTACTATTTTGGTCTGCTCTCCGGTGGATAGGCACCTTGGCTGACTCTTAGAGTTTTGACGTCCCTGATGAGTTGTATTGTCTGTGTGTATATTAACCAAGAAGAAAAAAGAAGTCATTCACATCATCCAATACAACGTTTATGCGCGAGTGCGACGTGCGGCAATTGGCTTGGCGAATTTCACTTGCGAGTTTGACCTGATTTCATCATAACTATACCCATGTTAATACTTTGGTATATGCCCTGTTAATATGCATGGTTGCATACTGTGTACCCCTGTACTTGGAGGTAGGGAATTATTGTTTGGAATTGAGCCGTAAACGTCGTTTCCATGCACGCGGGGGTAAAATCGCTCCACCAAGTATTCCAATGGAGCCTTTCCATGGCCGCGGGCGTTTTCTCGAATCGGTCCCTGTGATTTTTTCCCACCTCCGCGTGGTTTTTCGTAATCAATTTCCGGGGATTCCCTGCAATCTCAGTACTGCCGTTAAGTTGTACCCGTAGTGGCAGAGTAGAGACAATGTTATGTTCAATCATGTTCGCAAGCAACCTAATAACTGTTTTCAACACTCGTAATGATATCTCATACAAATTCTCTCATTTTAAGGCCAGACACCTATTTGAACACATATAGATGTCTAACCCTTTAATGTATCTGGGGGGTCGGTTTTTGTGTGCAGTTGTACTATTGTGTATTGGATTTGTAAACTGCAATTTTATACTCATTCAGGGGCAGATTTGGTCATTCTATGGAAAGAGTATAAAGAGACGAACCCAAAAATATAAACAAAATGGCTGCCGGATGCAAATAGTTGACAATTCCATGAAATATGCACAATATAAATCATGTGACCTTGCACCAAATTAACAAGTTTGGTGCAATTTTTCTAAGAATAATCTGTTACACTGGTATAGCCGAGTCGCAATCATGCTTAAATTTGTTTCCATGTATATTTTGGACATAATTTGGCTAATAATACCTGCAGCTGCACAGTATCGCTAGCCTACCTACAGTAACCATGTTAAACGTAGGCTCGGCCTCTCAGGCCTAGTAATGTAGTATATGCAAAGTCTTGGTGTTAGCACGGCTCTTCCAACCCTTTGGGCCCACCCAGCACGTTGCTGGAATCACTGCTATTCGAGGAGAGATGGTGGGCCTACCCCCCTCTCCTCCTGTTTCCACAATCTCCCAGTAGGCCAGCCAGCGGCTTCTCGTCGACAGTTCGCGATGCTAAAAAAAACATTGGATAGTGTAAGGACGATTGGGCGAAAATGTGAACTTTTTTCTTCAGCCGAGTTCATGAAGCCCGGCAATGCTGTACAAATCGCCATATACAGCAGTGCAGCCGCGTGTTGCCACAATAAGAGCCATTCAGCGCCCCCGCCATTTTGACGTATTGTTTGGTGCCATTGAATT
This sequence comes from Sclerodactyla briareus, assembly GCA_026419785.1. Lineage (NCBI taxonomy): Eukaryota > Metazoa > Echinodermata > Holothuroidea > Dendrochirotida > Sclerodactylidae > Sclerodactyla > Sclerodactyla briareus. Next base: position 181,319 of record JAODTK010004721.1, on the reverse strand, counting down.
TCCATTAACTTGGACATTTTTTAGAGCGTTCTGTATAGCAGGCCAGACAAAGTAGAGTATACCGAATGTCCGGGGATATTATGGTACTTAGCCTAGTGTCATCGGGCGCGGGTCCTGTGTTTTTGTAGAAATTTTGGGGTCTAATCCAATGTACCATCAAAGGCAGAAGACGCAGAAAATTAGAGAAATCAGGTCTCTCAGATCACTGGGAGCTTTCCCAGCTCAATTAAATTGTCATGTTTCATATTTTTAATAACAGTTGTCATAGCAATGTATCTAATTGCAATCATGAGCATATTTTTTTTGTTGAGGATAGTGGTTGACGGTTATTGGGGGGAAGGCACGTCCCATTGTAAATACTTGGCCACATGTTTCGCCCTAACCTCTATTGGGACCAGAAAACAGATACTGTATTTCATAGCCCCGAATAGGGGCCCAGATAGGTGTATTTCATACAAAAATGGTCATTTCAGGGCAATTAGAGGAAACATATGCATCCTTTAGTGATTTTTAGAACTGTCGCTTTGAAGCAAACTTGGTGGATGTACTTTACCTTATTTTTTTTTATAGATTACCGGTCATTAGAGAGGCCTAAAATTTGGCATATCTATGCAACAACATGAGGGATGCTTTTTGATAATTTTTTGACGCCACCTTTTTTTCCTCTACTTGCCTTGGTTTATGGTTGTCTAACTTTCATATCAAATTCAAATGAGGTTGATAGGTTTACCCCCTGATAATCTAATATATACATGGGCAGTTGGCCCACCGTACAATCCTATTTAAATCTTACAGCCATGCATCCGAGGCATTCCATCTTGCACTCTCCGTCCGTTTCGCCACCCCTGCTTATACTTTCACACACATTGACCTTCATTGACCTCGACTCACCTGTTAAATTCATTAGACAGATCCAAAGTTTACCTCCAGGACAACTCTTCCGAGGCACACACGATCACATGCAGAACATTGTGGGCTAGCCTATGCAGTATGCACTGATTTTATTTAAAAACGTGGTACGCTGAGCATCGATGATCGATAGCTTTTCGCGCAACCAATACCCAGTGCAGTAACGTATATCGTCGAACATTCTGGAAAGTTTCCATGGAACTATAGGAGATGCTTCTTTTTCTTTCATTTTCATTTAGTTGGATAATTTTCTGATGAAGAACAAAACCATTATTACAGATTCTTATATTCTCATAACTTTTGTCACACTGGGGATGATTGGGATTTTGGGTGGGGGGGGGGGGGTTTTTTTTTTTTTTTTTTTTTGATTGCCCATGGGGGTCGCCATAGCCGTAGGGTGAGCGCCGTAAGTTGGACGTCCTCCTCTCGTCGCTCTGTGTTTTTGACGCACGTTGTTATCCTGTTACGTTTCTGTTCTTGTCTACGTTGCGTGAATTAACTGTTGTTACGTCCAGGAATGTTATAACCAAGTTTCTGTTTTCGTATATCTGAACCGAAATGCTGAAAAATTTTGGGGGGTAAAATTGTTCCGATATGCTCACGTTTGTGCCCCAGCCGCTAAGCTATATGCCTTTAACGTTTATTAATATTTTCAAGCGGCCAAGTCCGCAGCAGTCTGGTGCTCATTGTTCAGGAAACATGCCCAGGTCACCCTTCTACGGTCATCCTGTTATGATTTACACTCGCAGTCATTTGCAGCGCCGTCCTATAATCGATACTCGTTCGAATTTTTTGTACAGCTTGCAACATCAGATTATCTTCTCCTGGACGATGTTCTTTGGAGAAAAGTATGCGTTCAAATCCATCTTAACAATATTGGGGGGACAAAATCCCATGTCCTGTTCACCAGAAGGATCGATCAACACGTGGGATTAACGCGCACCGCCGGGTAAGCGAGCAGGCCGTAAAAAGTCACGTGGTGTCACACAGTTGCGACTCAATCGTTTAATCCCTGGACCACCAACCGACTGGACCACGGAGAACCCACGCTAAATTTGTCTGCTGAACACCAGATCCGTGCGTATAAGTCTGTTGAGTTTGTTACTTTTGTGGCGGATAATTATTTCCGATGTTGCGCTGTTTGTGATCTCCTTTTGTAATGAAAACAAACATGTGATGGATTTTTTTTTTTTTTCAAATTTGCTCCACATAGACCCCCTTATGTTTTATGCTTATTCGAAAGATATCATTTCCTCTTTGAATTAGGGTATTTCGAATGATATGGGCCGGTTGGGAATTTTTTTTTTTTTTTTTGAAGTTAGGAGTCAAATGTGCGGTGTATACCGCACAATTGTACATAGAGGGTTAACCAGACGTGTCAGTTTTAATGCTAATAAAATAGCAAAAACCTGTCATTGTTGAAATTTAATCGTATTTTATCTGCTATCGTTGACATTTAAACAATGGTTTCTAAGAAACTAAACACCGGGTTTTAGGTTTAAACACTATGAGCCTAGCATATGCGTCCGGTGTTGATAAATAATAGTAACAATAACATAATACTAGTAGGCTATCACGGTTCTTATCTAGCGCTATACCACTACAGGTGGGAAGTGTGCGCGATTGTGTTAAAACCTGGCACCCGCCCGCCCGCTTGCATGGAAACGGGTCACTCGCGTTGCCTCGCCCACCCGCGTGCATGGTAACGCAGCTTAAGGTGAGGTTAGGGTACAGATTCCAATGACGATGCAATCCCATCTTATCGTTTACCAACACCTAAACCTACATTAACCCCTAACCTCACTAAACCTTACCCCACCCCCATTCCCCCAACGCCAGGTACAGTGTACCATGGGTATCCATTTGCAATCATGCCGCCTTGTATACTATATCACATGATACAAAGCCAGACAAACTCACGTCGGTTTGATGTTGCATCGCGTTACCATGCGGTAATTGTCTGCGGCGTTTTGTTTTGCGGCGCTCAATGGAGCCAGACTTCACTCAGTCTTGTTTATCAATGCAGACTAGAGTGTGTTTTGGAGATGGGAGAAACGGCCTATTTGAGTTGTAAAAGAAGATTTATGCCTTTTCCTGGCAATTGATGTGAAGTAGAAAGACAGGAATAAAATAGGCCTATCAGAATGTGATAACGATACACCACAAATGAGTGAAATGTCGTGACTTTTCTAGCTTGCTCCATTGACTGCTTACACAAAGTGCCCCTAGGCCTAGGCCCCCTAGCTATGGCCTGATTTTTGCACGTGCCCATGTATAGGCTTTAGCTATCCGTTAGTCCTATTGTTTGTGCAGGGACCATGGGGAGAACACTGGGGAGACCCTGGGAAAAAATGGCGTGTCTATTGACAGGGCCCCGGTTATAAATTGAGCAAATAAAAAAAATAAAAAAAATGGTCCGTACTCATCATCTAGCCACTACGATAACGTACCTGATTTACTACCTGTTCGAAACATTCACATGATGAATCCGAACCCACTCCTATTTCAGCACGATTTTGAACTAAGCACTGGGAATATTCAGCATTGTGACAACATACCTGTCATATGGTGTTATTAAACTCTCCGATTCTTCTTGCATAAAAGTGTAGCTCTATCTTCTCGCGAAAACGTCGTTATTTGCGGCAAACGTCGAACGAAAAACAACGTTTTGGCCTGTCAACGAACGATCGTTATTGTACACAGTAGGTGTACGTTGGCAGTGTCTGTCATCATGGCATGCAACCACATATCGTGCAGACGTAGGCGAATACTGCGATTTGTGTTTTGGCGCGTTGAGCAGACTTGGAGGACTTCAGTGACCGCTTGCCGGCCACACTGATTACGTATAAGTGCGGGAAATGAAATGTGACTCGGGTGTCCGCCGATTGACCTCATAAAAACCGTTGGCCGTTGTGGGTCCGATCAAAACCCGACGAGAGTCGCTGGCGGGCCGTCAGATTCTGCTGGCTGGGAACTCTCCATGCACGTCGCGGGCTTGTGAATTAGCTTTTAAGAGGCAGTTGGGAAATTAGAAGTACTACCAACTAATCAGAAGGCGCAGTTGGCCCACGGATGCACTTTATTCATAAATTAGTGACATGGAATATTTCCATTGAGTCGGCGGTGCGTGATCTCGACAATCATAAAGTCGCATTTTGTCACGTGGATACACGTTTATCATAAATTAGTGAAATAGAATATTCCTTATCGGGGGGGGGGACATATTCTCGACCATCAGATGGTCGCATTTGGCCCACGTGATACACGTTCGCCTAATTAGTGCATTTCAGCCCCATTTCGAATTCCCCCGCGCCTTTGAACACTTTCAAAATAGTGAAGAGGATAAATACTTTCAGCCCCCCTCCACTTTTGCATTTTCCAATCGCCGCCACTGGGGGCCCATCATTTTTCATGGAGTAAAAACCAAGGGCGGCGATCATGGAGTGGGGCCGTGTCCCCCAATTTTAGTTGAGGGGTCGCAATGGCATTTGCCCCCCCCCCCATATTTGAGGCCGACTGCTGTTTCGCTGACATTGTTTCCGACTATTTACACAGCAACGTGTTTAATGCATAATCGAATGCATAATGACCTAAACGATCGAGTTGAGTGAATCCTGCACTGCTCAATTTTCGAATTTTACGCGCGCGGAATGTACGCTAGCGTTCAGACATATAATATCCTTGTTGCAGACTTTCTCTTTCGATATCGTTTGCATAAGACTGGCCTACAGCTTGGTGTGTTAATCGTTATTTCATTGAACGTTGTCGATTTCCCGTTAGGGACCAGTTATTAAAAAATAAAACAAACATACAACTCGCAAATCTTGAGGTGAAGGGGGTTGAGGCGACAGCCTGGTCGACGGATGTAGGTCTACCGCCTTCGGATCTGTGATTTTTTTATATTTATATGCCTATGGTGCGACCACTTGAAAGTTGAAAGTTGGGTGCCGGATCACACACTATCACTATGAGGCACGCGGTACGGCATCGAAAATGCGGAAAGGGAACGCCACCAATTGCGTTACCAAAAAGACATGATTCAATTCAGGTGAAAAAGGTCCAACATTGCCTGAATTTTCGATGGGATGCCAAAAAGTGTTAACTTCGTTGTTTCGAGGAAGGGGGTTGAGTCAACGAGGGTAAGTCTACCACTTGGCGGGAGCTGTGGATTTTCTGCATTAGGGTCTATTTACAAATTTTCAATTAATCAATTTATGGACCATTTTTGAAAGTTGGGTGCGTGCACGGTGCAAATAGACGATAGGGGGCACACGGTTGCGGTTGAAACACTTAAACTAGCCATCGAAGATTCGGCCAGGGACCCCACAATTCGTGCAAAGACATGACTAAAATTTAGGTGAAAATCGTTCAATATCCAAAGAATTGCCGCTTCGAGGGAATGTCCGAAAGTGTAAGATTCTCGCGAGCGCTTCGCGCGCAGTTCGGTTTTACCTCTGTGTTATACCAATTTGGCCACCTATCTGGCCCCCTAGAAAATGGCCCAGTACTCCTAGCGCCCTACTGGAAAAAATCCTGGCGACGCCCCTGGTACCGATCAGGCCATCACTACTGCAAAATGGCCTTGTGCCATCTCTGGGAGAGGGGGGGGGCGCAATGATGATTCAATTTATATTAATGTGAAACATGTCTTTGAAAAACGTGTAACTTGTACCAAACAAACTAACAATGGAATCCGAATAGGAATCGAACAACTCATTTGGTATTGAACCGGCTGACAGAATCGAGCAATTTGACCAAGTCTCGCTAGCGCGCGATCGCCCGATCGAATCAGGCGACTCAATTATCGGCCGACTGAGAATAATGGGCAAGTGTGACCACGGCTCAAGGCATCCGCCACTCTTCACAAGTCCCTCACGAGTACCACTATAACACTGGGTGGGCGGTGGGACTTCCCAACATAGGCCTCATTCCCACAGCACTGCGGGCAGTTCTCAGGCTTCGAACGGGCTTCGAACCCAATGGGTTTTGCAGTCTGGAGCTCTAACCGATTGAGCTAACCACTTCCCATAACTAAGAAGGAGAAACAGAGGAAGAATACACGATCGACATAAGGTCTATTGCTTTGATAGGAGGAAGACGAATCCGAAAAAAAAACGAAAAAAACGAAAAAAACGACGGGACAGAATTGTCGTGACAGGACTTTTTCATCCACTGTTCATACCTTACAGTCACTATCATTTATAAAGATGTGAAAATAACCAAGAACTAAGAGGTCGGTTTTATTTGGTGACATGGTTTGACTGGACAAAAATGCGCGGGACGGATTTCTCCCTTCCCTTCCCTTCCTGGAAAATACAGCTGTAATACAGAAGAATGGACCTGGTGGCATCACCTTGTAATAATAAACTATTTTTCAGAACAATGCGTTACAACAGCGAGTATCGTTTTTCCTTTTTCCGTTTCCTCCCACATAAGCCTACCTTGTCGAAACCACAACCTTCAGGTTTATTCAGTCGTTTTCGCAACACACATGAGGAAATATTTTTGGCTTCTGTGGGGAGTGTTGTGCACTATGGTAGTGGGACTTGGGCAGTGCAAGGGATCAAATCGGACTGAAACGTTGGAGAAACGATAGAGAATTTTTAGATGGATGTGTGGGTGTCATCGGAAGACAGACGGTCGTCTGGGTTTAGCTGCGATTCGCGATTATGCCGGAGATTGAGGCGGTTTGTCATGTTGAAAAAATGGTTGATAGTAACTGGGTTAACAAGTCTTGGGTGGTAGAGGTAGGCACCGGGGGACCTGGGCCAAAGTTGCGCGTGGTGAATCTGCGGCTGGGGGAGTCGATCATGCCCTGCCCAGAATGGAGTGAAGTGGAAGAGGGTGTACTGTCAGTGAGAGTACCCCCGTCTTATGAAATCTGGCAATTGTCTTTAAGCTGTGTATGATGTTAGTTTAACTAAAACGGTTGCCTGCATTCATCAAGTTAACAAGATATTCAGACTTTGACTCTCTTGACCTCATATAAACTTTTGACCTGACCCCAAAATGATCATGTACCGAGATTCATCCATCCAGGTGGATCGAGTTATCGTGGTAAACGAGCTAAAGTGGCCAAATTATTCAACTGACTTCGGTCTACACCCAAACCAATAGGGCCTGTACCTCCCCAATCAGGAAGCTCGCACTGAATTTCAAACTGATCGGACCAGGCATTCTGGACTGATAGTGTCACCCAGGATTTTCAGACTTCCACTTTCTGTATTCAGATGATCCTTTGACATGACTCTGAAAACGCTAGTATATGTACTCATTCTGGGAACCCATCTATCAAAAATATGAACTTAATCTTCCAGGTGGGGTCGAAGCTACAGTTGTTCACAAGGCTGGGCGTCACACACACACACATACACACATGCACACACACTGTCATGACTGCATAGATTCCTCTGACTTCGTCAAGGAATGAAAAATAATATTTTAGTTTGTGGTATTTGATCGCGTGCCGGCCATATACTGGTATACCTGCCTAGATAGAGCGCATCAGTTTATTCTCTCTCTCGGTATCCAGTCTGCGACGTGGTGACGGCATAGCAAATGTTATTACATCGGTAGGAACAGAGGGTATCATGTACGAATAGGAAATTGGAAATGAGTCAGAATAAGCAATATATTGACACAAAAGATTTTGGAGCATGCCAGAAAGCAAGAATAATCGCCAAGCAATTGACACTTATAAACCAGGCTTAGGCGTCGATCCTATCACTCTCACTTCTTTCAATATCGATAACTTCATAACTTTTTTCAAGTCTTTTCATCAGTTCATGTCCATTCGAACAACAGAGCCAACCCGGCTGACAGCTTTTGAAGGGTGTCTCAAGATCTTCTTCAACTTTCCTAGGAATCGAAAGTGCAGCAGATGGTGCTTGCCAACGGACGACGAACCGAATGTGAAATAAAACTTAAAAACAGGAAGGTGCATCGTACCGTTATATGTAATAATAGATAATAATGTGTTGCCAGCTATTTTGAATGACTATTGATGTCGGGAGTTTCGGGACAGCAAAATTGTATGTTATGGAGTTTCTTTGCGGCCATACAAATCACACGTATTCTTCTTTCCTCGATAATTCAAAAATATTCGTCAACTGAAATCCTTTTCTTCAAGAGAGCACATGCCAGGACGTCACTTCAAATCACTGAATTGACTTTTTGACTGTGTCAATGAGCAGTTGCTGCGATTTTGTGATTCTTGGATCCTAAATACCAGCAATGAGTATATAACACTGCCTAGCCACCGCAGTTCGTATGGGGCTGATTGTGCAGTCCATGCAGAAAAGTACTTAACTCAATTATTCTGCGTAGGAATCTTTGAGTGGTGAAGTCTCCTGCGATGCCTACGGTTTCGAGGGCGCCACCATAGGGTGGTCACGACCGAGTATGCGGACTGCTCTTGAACTAGAACCATCCAAGAGAAAACATACATTATTAATGATGTGTTACTAAGAAAAAAAGCAACAGACTCAAACTCGGATTTAAATGACTGTTTGTCACTATGTGAGGAGTAGTATATGAGTGTAGATGAAAGTTCCACACCCCACGGAAATGCCAATCGTTTGGCAGTTGTGATTCGCCGAAATGTATCTATGGCCGCACCAGAAAACCAGGGTGTTGTTGTTTTATTTAATGAGATGTTGGAACTACAGTGTAGACGTTAGTGTCAGTGTGGTTTGCCAAGTTACCTGGAAGTTGGAATTGTAAACTGTTTAAACAGTACTTCATATTGATATTCAAATAAGCGTCATTGTCAATCAAACATTGCAGGCTCCAGACCCAATACCGACGCAACCCTATTTTTACCCGCTAAGAATATATTCTGAGTACCTGCGTATAGACGACTTCATCGTAGGACTTCATATTTGATTTACTATAGGTGGTTTAACAGATCTTCTCAATTTTATATTTGTAATGTGAGTATTTTCTTGCTCTATAATACACTTGCAAACGTCGTTTTGGCTGTTCTAGTCTGAGATCTTTGAAACATCAGAAGGTCTACGTGGGGTGTGACCAAAATACTAACTTAAGTTATACTCATGTAGAGGTGAAGGGATAAATGATAGAGGCAGTGGTGTTCGTCAGAGAGACACGAGGAACACGTTCCCCGCCTAAAAAGGCTGGACTCATATATATATTATGAGGCATACGAAATAGGCGACATACAATTATTTAAGGGAACATCAACTAAAAATAGAGTGAAATGGAAGACAATCAACAGGTAAGAATTGGGAGAATATAATGTGTGAATTTAACAAAAACAAAAAAAAAAAACCCACCCAAAATGCAAAATTTCATAACATCCTAGTTGCTTGTCCAAAAGAGCAAAAAGCCGTATTTCGCAGTGGAAAGGATTTTATTTCTTGTGTTAACTTCTTATGTGATGTCTTATGATTATTGTTTGTATTTTTAGTATTTCAAAATCCCCTTTTCTTCTATTTCCTCTTATCAAGTTCCAGAATTGCCGATTGATTTGAAACTGTGATTGATCGATAACGGTTACAGTAGCGACCGAGTGTGAACACATTCATGCCGTTCGTCATTCCATCCTAGACGCTATTGGAATATATAGGCCATGCTCTGAAGCCCAGTAAGAGGTGGATTGAAGTGTTTGCTTGGGGTGGAATCTTGTACCATAATCCGCTGAGGGACATCGCTGGTATTTCAAAGCAAATCACAAAGGTTCTTGAAGTCATATACGCGCAACTATAAATATCTGATCTATAGACATTATCAATGCCCTTTGGAAAAACGCCGCATGTTGTTGGTTTCGACTTGTTGATGGCTAATGATTCGACAAACATATAGTCACATTGAATCAAGGGTTTGCGCTGGACGGCAACTTTCGAGTTTGAGTATCTAACTATTAATTGACTGTATTGCTACAAACGTAGGAGGGGAAATCAATGTGCACGACAGACTAGGCAAGTGATTGGTTGGCTGTTTGGTATTTGGAGGGGTTGGCCCCATAGAAAGTAACAACAGGTTCCTAAAAAAGTAAGTTTATAAACCGGTTAGACATTCTCCGATCCTCAGCACGTGTTGATATCTGGACGAGACTAGTTATGAAGAAGTTAATTAACGGGTAATCAATTACAGCTCTTTTGCTCGCTCAGGGCAGACAAACATCATTGAGACGGTTTGTTTTCAAGTAGTCAATATCAATAGTGGTGAAGGGTGTGTTGTTACTTCGCAAGGTCATGGCCGCCTCTTCATTTTTTTTCTTTTCTTCTTAGGAAGCTGTCGTGGTTATCCCAGAATCAGCGTAGCTAACATGGGTGATTTCTGCTCAGGTTTCCTCTTTTGTGCCTGGAAAATTTCAATGGGTCTTGACTGGGAATAGAAAAGTAATTGGGCTTTCGGGTGATAGAATTGATCATCTTTAAGTTCAAACAATTTCTTTGAGTACTTTCTGTCTCATTCTTGAGGCCCCTTCACTCAGGTTTTTCCGCACGACTTCCTCGGAGGTGATACTGCAAAGGATCCGATTGGAAAGCTATTGGCGCGATTTTGATTATAATGAATTATCTTGTAAACATGACCCTATGAATTTTGTTAATAAATGCATCAAGGGGACCTCAATCTCATGTCCAATGTCAGCTGATACGAGGTTCTCACTACCCCTTGGGGCGTCACTAGGTGGGTGGGAGTGGGTTAGTGTTGGAATCTGAATAGAAACAGAATGCGCAGAATTTTATTCGTTTGTTCGAGAATACTACCTCTTCGACCTGTGTCAATTAAAGATAATCAGTTGCATGACGATTGCACTTGACAAAAAAATTAGAAGCCGAGTATTGGTAGCTGTAACATATGTCTAACACCGTCTCTAAAACTGGTGATGTCGATGTCATCCGCAGTATCCCATATCTTTGACTGTCGAACAATTTGGGCAATCTATAGAACAAAATGCCATTAGATGTGCGAACAACGCAGGTGCAGTCGAGACCAGCACATCCGAGGCCGAGACCAGAGAATGTCGAGACCGAGACCGAGATCAGGAACACAACTACGAGACTAAGACCGAGACCAGCGAGGCCCTGAGACCGGGACCGAATGCATATAGTGAATAGGTCAAGAACTTTCAAAGTTTGACCTGTATTGTAGGACTATTTACGCTCATATGCTCTATTATTACATATGTGAAGGACGAGCCCCCCTCTTTACTCTCACAGTAGAGCCCGAGCGCATTTCTGTCCTGTTCCCCTCATGCAAGCATTCAAATTCTATGGCTCCTTAAACCAAAAAATTATTGATCACCTCTCTGTATGCCAATTAGTTTCTCAATTGGTAACCCCTCCAGGACAATTGCTACCCTTGCGTGGTACTACTACTATGTGGGTAAGTTCATCAGCTTAGGCTTCCCTATGTATGAGAATTTCGTACAAAAGCTAGCTAGATCTGTGAACAGACTTGTGTGCCTCTGAAAAAATACTGTTGTAGGTCCTAATTGCTATTATATAGCTATGTATTGATTGACATAGGCAGAGCTACTTCATGACAAAAACCATGAAGCATCCAAGGTGTATGTAGACAGGTGTCTTAAAACATTTTTCTCATTTAGTGCGTGCAGTCATGTCAGATCAACTTTCGCGAAATTGATACCATATCATAAGGTCTAACACCATCTAGAATATCGGAACAAATTATTGTTTTGTTTTATAATGATAATTGATGGTCGCTTAGGCTACCACAGTAACGAGCGTTATCCAATACCACACTTCCCCTTCCTCCCCTCTAATTATATTGAATGAATTGACCAAAATATCAACCTTTCTCTTTTTTTCAGTAGCATAGTAACTGGATTTACATGTTTTTACTTAGGTTCGGGTTCGTTTCCAAATTTATTTTATCATGGTTGGGGATCGAAATAACAGGGTTTGGATAAAAAAAAAAAAGGTGAAAACAATAGCGGCTTTTTGAATCATTAAGTCCGAATATTATTCTGTGAACAGACACGCACTATAACTTTGGGGCAATTTGATTTGCTTATGCCTAATATATCCATTATCAATTACCTGCATTATCTACCTGAGCTTAGCTGCCAGCTTCTTCTGCCTCTTCCACCCTACTGTATGTGACTGAATGTGACTGACCGCCAACAGCCGAACTAGCAACATACTGGCCTAGTTGTTACACTATTCCACGTCCCTCGTCTCGAGAGTCGAGACGGTCTCTAGGTCCTCTAGAATGCACGAATTGGCGTGGCTCCCAGGAGGACATTCTGCATTCTCCTTTTCTTTTGGCAGAAGACGCTAATCCTCGCTGACCCGCATTTGTTTCCTTTTATAATGGCTTCTAATGTACTGGTTGAATATTATTCATGCATATTCCGTACCCAGCAATAGTTTTATTGAAGATTCATAAATACCACCCGAGAATCATGTAAGTTTAGTCTGTGAACGTGCATTATAACCAGTTATAATTCCAAGACAAAGCATTGGCTGGAAGCGTCACGATATAACATGGGAAACTTGAAATGTCGATCAACGATTTTTTTATGGTGTTTCGTCATAGTGGTATCAATTTTTGTCATAAAATGTAGGCCCTACGCCGTCCAAGTACGTATTCTCCACTGCGTCAGATGATAAGGCCGTTACGTAACCTGATGCCTAAAGCGTATATCGAGTCAGAATCGAGTCAGGAATTAGAACTACAATTTACCGGAAATTCCTTCGTCGACCTGTAGTCCTAGGCTGTGACCTTTGACGACTCATTAAAATTATCCAGGGTCGAGGGACAAGCTTCACAGTCAAATACGCGATCCTCATCCATCAGCCTTAAAACTATTAAAAATTATATAAAGAATGGTTCAAACACCCGTCGCAACCAATCAACCAGTCACAACCAGACAACATGAAACTGGCATTATTGCGGTTCTGGACAGATGTCGAAATGAAATTATGAGGGTATTACGCCAACGGTTGTTGTGACGTTGAACGTCCTAATTAATCGGCATTTTTCTGAACATTTCCCTTATAACTCAGCAAAGTGTATCAAACTAATCCAATCCTCGACGGGAGTAGTGACTCGAGATGAGTTTAGCTGAAACCTCACTGTATGTACGTAGCTCGCGCCAGCCATTGGCAATACAACGACAGTATGAGAACTGTGTCGATCGGCAAGAGTAGCGGGTTAAGGTTAAGCATGCATATTCCCATAGCGCTATTGTACTAAGACCATTTCAGGCCTACGTAACTGTAGGTCGGAAAATTGAATGATGAACACATAACAAGGTTGTTTTCCTGCCATTTTTTGCATTTTATTCCAGGAAATAGTGGAAGTTTGATGACTAGGAATAACAAAAGATATCGGGCCTTCGTTTTTAAAACCGAAACGGTTTTATGGCGTAATAGTATGGGCTACAATGTTCTAACCCCCTATTATGCCGTTAGCCCGGGCCCTCGTATCTCTTCATTATTCCCATTTTTTGTATCAGAGATAACAGGCACTTGGTAATGCAACATATGTTTGCTTTCGAGAATTACACGAGTAAGCGTGGACGAACAGGGATCTTCGCTCCTGGATTCATGTGCGTTCAGGACGTGGATGTCTCCTCCAATAATGGTTTCAAGTGCCAACGTCGGACGAGAGTTTTTACATTCAGTAGGACACATTTCCCGGCATGTGGAGGCCAGACTCAGGGCCGATACTATGCTACGGATATATAAATTTATTTTCGAAATAAAGGGTTTCTCGGTTTTCACATATTGTAAAATCATGGGCTGAGCGGCCGTTGCTAGTCGTGTTCGCTTGCTATTGTTTATCAGATGCGCGTCAAAGACCTTGAAAAATAACCTCCCAAATTCTTACTCAAAACGAAACAGAACTGGAACAATAACATTCCAAACTATACTCCAAAGAAACAAAACTCCACCAATCACATTTGAGACCAGAAAGAGAACCGAAAGTAGTAAGCCATGATCAGGGCGTGGTCTGGAACCGGGTCGTATCGTAATGGTAGTAATCGTCTGAAAAAAAAAAAAAAAAAACCTCGTCATAATAAGATGTGGTATGCACGCGATTCGCCTTACTTCTAAGACGCATCAGACACCAGCCTGTGGTGCCTCTTGAGCTAATAGAAAGACATTCTTTTTCCAGCCGCACCAGTTAACCATATTTTAAAGACAGGCCTCCGAACCGCCTAAGGTTTGTAGGCCCGACCGACTCGAGTCAAATCTCTCTAAAATCGAATTTCCCTTATCGCCACGCTAAAGATTGGAATGAATAACATGCCAATATCTCACACTGAAACACGGTGTATGTTATGATGTATGAAGCGATTCAGATTACGGACTATGTTAGTGATACTTCGATGTTCAGACAATTCTGTCATCTGTCGGAAAGTCGATCATCATTTTTGCAACTTTAGTTCGTTTGGTTAATTTAGGTTTTACTGGTATCATTCACAGTATGATATCACAACCGCCATCAACCTTTTACACATAACTGCATTGAACATTTGTGATTGTTTTTAACGCCAGGTATCAAGTTTGCGTCGCCCTCTTTACGGAGAGTAGGAACGCGTACTCTCCTGACTATTATCCCACAGTCCTGTGGAATTTTAGTCGATTTCAGCTCTTCATTTTATTTATATTCAGGCGGTGGTTGTCAAAAAAACAACAACAATATAATCGTCATGGCTGGCTAGAAAAGTTCACTAAGAGGTCTGAGTGTATTGGTGTTTGGTAGGTGATCGCATGCACATTGTGCAAAATTGTCTTCCAAGTTGTATTATATTTTCAGTTTGGATACACCATGATGATACATAGAATATTACAACATTATTGGATAAATACGAGCATGTACGAGTGAACCTCATCTCCCCGACATAAATAGTACACAATGCAGAGAATACACGGCCTCCCCAAACACACATATTAGTTCAGGGTCGTAGGAGAGGGTCAGAAGGGAACTGAAATCAAAAACAACTCAAGAACAAGGACAACAGAACTCAACGAATCCCCGACAATTTCTGGAAAACAAGGCAAGACTGTTCTTGAAGGCATTAACACAGACCAAACAACTTCTGCAGCGGAGCTATTCCAACTCATTATTCACCCTGTGCGAACAGGATGCCTCCGAATGTCTGGTCTGCAACGTTCACCATGTAGCCTGAGGCAGTGACCCCTATTAGGGAGTAACATTAATGGTCGAAGAGTCGAAAGGAAAGTTATCGAAGTCATTAGACAATTTTGAAAACCTGAATCACATCACCCCAAATTTGCGAAGTCACAACAAGACGCTTCAATCTTCCCACATACGGCAAATCCGCAGACAGTGCACTAATCTCGTAGCCATCTTTTGAAATTACGTATGATCACGCTGAGAATCCAACCCAAAAAGAGTAAAGGGCAAAGAACCGACACCATGGGAACCACGATGGTGACCATCTGCAGGTAGGAACACGCCCATCAATGGAAACTCTCTGCCCCTGTTGTAAGCCACTCTTGCATCTACTCCAGGTCATTGTCGGTGATATCCAAACCCAAAGGTTGATGAGGCAACCGGTATCAAAGACTTTCCGAAAGTCTAGGAAAATAATATCGACAGCTTTACCGCGCGTTAATAGACAACTAGTAACATCTTCCATGATTCCAGTAAATTAGTCAAGCACGAACGATTTTCTCTGAAGACATGCTGAGACTCACGAATCACCAAATGATCCCCAATTCATGATTCAATTATTAAACAACACTAGTTAGACTCACTGGCCTGTTATTACACGAATAAGAACGATTACCTTCCTTGAACATAGGCGAAAAACAGTTGCCTTCTTATCCCAGAATTTTCTGAAGGGGTTATTGAAAATGAGAGCTAACGGAACAAACGATTCATCAGCAAACGACTTTAGGCGGAACGATTGAAGTCCGTCCGTCCAGCCCAGGAGCTTACAGTTCTTATTTCTGTAATTCCTCCTTAACCAAGCCTGGCGTACAAACCAAATCGCTAACACTATTAGGAGACATACCAACAACGAGGTCATCAAAAACTATCAAGGTTTTCTTGAGTGAAAACCGAAGAGAAATAACTGCTGAGAACCATATACATATTCTGACTATCGCCGATCGTCACTGAATCTATCAATAGATGTCCTTTCTGCCTACTCTTCGTCACAGAAATATAGAAGGAGACACGGAGGATATGGATGGATATGGTCTTTGCCCTGTGTATTTACAGACAAGAAAGTTGGGAAATAAAATGAATTCCCTTACGAAAAAGTAAGTTTCATAGAATTCCATTTAGAAAATCTATAGAAACGCTAACAATATTCTGTAGATCACCTCTATAAATTTTCTAAAGAATTTTTTGAAGAAATTCCAAGAAAAATTTCTGCGAAACTCTATAGGATATTCTATAGAAACTCTATAGAATCTTTAAATAATTGTTAAGAAAATCTATAGGATATTCTATAGACACTCTGTATAATTTCTGAAAATGTATTGAGGAAAAAATCTATAGGATAATCTATAGAAACTCTATAGAATCTCTGAAGAATTTCTAAAGGAAATCAATAGAATATTCTGTAGACACTCTGTAGAATTTCTATAGGATATAATCTATAGGATATTCTATAGAAACATAGACTTTTCTGAACAGGAGCAAACAATAGGATATTCTGTTGGAACGGTATAGGAATTCTAAAGAATTTCTAAAGAAGTCTGAAGAAAATCTATAGGATGTTCTATAGAAACTCTATGGAATTCTGAAGAATTCTAAAGAAAATCTATAGGATAATCTATAGAAACTCTATAGAATTCTAAAGAATTTCTAAAGAAGATTTATAGGATTTGATAGGATCTGTGAAGAATCTCCAAAGAAATCCATATGATATTCTATGCCAACTCTAAGGAATTTCTAAAGAGAATCATTTTAAAACGATTCTAATAATGCACTGATGTCTGCCAACTGGACCTACTCGGTCTGTTTATAGGAGAAACAAGTTCCAATTGTGCAAACGTACGAAAATACGGTGACACTCGTTCCGGGAAATTTGACCACAATACTTCCATGTTCCTCATCAACTGCATTTCGGAGTCACCGTAGGGCATGAAATGTACCTAATCAGCGTGATTTTTGTTAATTACAAACCTTGGTAACCTGCGACAAGGTCAAAATTTCGTCCCAAACAATTCATTCCAGGGAAACCCCCCTCCCCTTTTGCCCCCAGGAGTACAGTACGCCACCTGAGCATTTCCTGGATTAAGCCCAGCTTGTATATTCTGTCTGGTTACAGTACCGATTGATTGGTTATGGCGAATAGTTAGAACTGAATATCAACCAACCATCCCCCCCCCCCCCCCCCCCCCCCTCCAGCAACTTGTCCGCAAGCCGGTTCAACGGCTACGTCCCATCAGCGTCCAGCATACGACGCAGCAACAGGCATTTTATCCCGATGACTACAATACTGCACGTCACTTATGGGCCCACGTAGAAACATAAAAACTACAACGCCCCCAAATTCGCTACCAACTCAGCAGTTGATACATTCCGACACGTATAAACATTAACCCACCCTCCCTGGTCTGCTCAAAACTAACTCCTAGTTTGAAGCTCAACTCCGATTTGTGAAATCCACCCACATTTCAATTCTCCGACAGAAAACTTACCCTTTAATCCCATGACCGCAGCCCGTACAACAGATGGAGGCAAGAACAGACCCAAACAGAATAAAAACACTTCATTCTTTTCCCAAGTGTGCAGCAAACGATAATACAATGAATACAAGGATGAGAATGCGATCACTTGGTCCACTGATCGGACTAAAGGAACCGATCAATACACAGCAACTGGACGCGCGGGAATACTCTCACAAACATAAAAACGTAGAAACACGGGTACATAAGGCAGGAAAGTATAGGCCTGGCTATGCATCAATGAGGGTTCACACGCAAATCCGATAGCAGGAAGTAGAGAGGGGCCTTCTAGCAGCGTGAGTTATTGATTTGATAGGAGAATCCCAACGATGATCAAAGCGTGATTGCCCCTTGTCTAATTTTTTATTTTAGACTACTCTCGACTACTTATATATGAGAGTACCAAGGTTGAAGTTATAATATACTATGTTAGGATACTATCTATATGAATCTTCCAACCTGAATGAGAGATTCCAGGCAATTTTTTTAAAACATAACTGATGAAAAATTAAGTCAGGAAATTTAACAACATAGACTATTGAAATATTAATGTCATCAATGGTAATACGTAATTGTGATTGAATCGATGTGTGACGGATGAAACAACAAATAGATAATGATGCATCAGCAAACAGACAAATTTTACTTCGTTGGAACATGGCACAGAGTGACAGTCAGGCCAATAATAGTAACAAATTAATTGTGATTTTAACTTTTGGGGAAATTTGGACGGACGTGGAAAAACTGAGTTTGGTCTGTGGTGACGGGAAACTCCCCTCCCAAAAATGTTCTTTGCCATTTTCTCTCCGAAGAACCATACCATTGAGAAGAGTGGGGATGAAAAATGTGTGTAAGAGGTATCATAACCAAAAGATGCTGTTGACAAAACACTATTAGACCCTCGTTAACACGACCTGATTTAACGGAGCGGATATCTATGTATCTATATACTATCTTATGCTCTATCGATCTATCACTATATCTATTATATATATATATATATAATATATATATAGATATATATCTATATATATAATTATATATATATATATATATATATATATAATATATATATATATATACTATATATCTATATATATATTAATATATATATATATATATATATATATATATATATATATTTTTGCAAAATCCAGTATTAACGGGTTGACTTATTTCGAACGTGTTGAAGAAGGAGAATGATTTCATGTCAACATTTCATCATTTTTTAGAAAAAAGCACACATTTCCTTTTACCAATACAATTATGTGGTAACAATATTTCAGCGATTCCAAGGAATTGAAAGACAATATTCGCTCAAGTGTCTAATGACAACCGAGTGCAGTTCTGGTCAACTTTCTTGGCGGCAAAATCCAGGAAAGTAGTATTCATAAAGCGCATCGAAAAAAGTTAGGAAATGGGAACGTGAGACACTAAGATTATTGGCACAAAGTCATTTTGTTTTCTTTTTTTGTTCGTATTGGGTTAAAAGACTCTCCAATGTGTCACTCCATTCATCAAATTTCAAATGTTTATTGGAATCCCGTTTTCTTCTCCTTGTTTCCATAGATAACGTTTCCAATATATGGGATATAGGAATTGAGTTATTTGCTTGATTTGCTTTCAAAACCGTATGCTACTTTACCACGCCAAGCTATTCCTACGATTGGTAAGGACAATCATTCAAGCTACAGATCATTACTGTCCATTTTACTAACACCTGCGCTTGATCTGGACCTATTGTTTAAGTATTTTTCTGTTTTGCACTGCGTGATTTGTCCTCCTCCCTTAAATTTCTCTGGTCTTCGTATGTACTACAATGAAGTGACAACATAATATATATTTTAATCTATCGATTGGGACACTCGTTACTACTACAGATTAACAAGGTATTTACAAAAACAGGAATTCCCTTGAATTCGCTCAAATCTTTGCTCTGATTTTCATCATTGCCCTTGCCTCCCACCGCCCCCCCCTCCTACAATTTCGGACAAATCTATCTTCGTGTCGCGTGCGCATATACTGGTGACTGGGAAAATTACAATACAACATATTCTGGTGATGTTCAATGTTTTCTAACTGAATTCATTCGCGGCCCCTCCGCATACATGGTTCAGAACTGTGTTGGTAAGGAAGTGTTATGCTTACTTCATACCTCGTGGTTCGTTCCGACCATGAAAACTGACATCTTTTGTGATGATAAATTATTTATTTTATTTATATTACCTATATTTATTCCCTATACCACCTGATACGTCACCGAATACACGGATATCAGAGTTTACTAATAGCAGGTGAAAGTGCGTCATGAGGCAGTGAAACGTGTTGAAGGACTACAGATTCATTTGCCAGAAATGTAATACCGGGCAAGAGTTTTTCTTTCACCGGGCTCCCCCGAAGTAGAACAGCTCTCCTTCAAATGCCCATACGACCCTATTAGAATCATTGCACCGCTCTGAAGTGTCAAGGATTCTGAGACAGTCGCGTTGTAAACAATTGCGAATTTGAAAAAACTTCACCAGGTAAAAGGTCATTACTTCAGATAAGAAAATACACACAGATGAAAGCCATCGCAGACCAAAAAAATTCACAAATTTTTCTTGAGAGTGGAAGAGAATAATGTATCGAGTATCTTCGAACAGTGATAACTAGATAGGATCTATCAATACCAGAGACGGTGTAACAGCACTGAATCATAAGTTGGGAAACTGAAAGTTCGATATCTGCAAAAGGCATGCCTCCTTTTTCTACGATGCCAGGGACTCCCCCGGTAGTTTTATAATTTAACTGATCCGTTCATTCACAGAAAACAAAAATGAAGATGGGGGGACGCACTGCTTCATGCTTCATTTCTGATAGGAACTTGAGGCGTAAGTCACCCATAATTCATCATATTGTTTTTCTTGACGTAACACAATTTTTTTCTTTTCATATATTACTGACAAAGTCCAAGAAACAGGCAATGGAATAACTGCCTCATAGACCTGACGTTGCTCATCTTCACAAGTAATGTTTTACGCCATCATGTTGCCTGGGAAAAGATACATGATTTCGTGCTACGTTCGTATATATATATATATAGATTATATATAATATATATATATATAAGATATATATTATATTATATATTATCTATATATGCTATATATATATATATATATATTATATATATATATATATATATATATATATCTCATATTTCATGTGCATAGGTTTTTGACATGTTTTTTTTTGCTGAGCATCACTTTTGTATGGTTCGGCTATCAGTTCTATCACTCTACCAATCATCGAAGTCCTAACATGCCATTGAATAAATCCCATCGATTGTTTAAACGCGAAATGACTTCAAGTTTCCTCCTATTATATATGGGAACATCGGAACTTAGCCAGTTGGCGTCCGTCCGAGCTCTCTTGTAAAGGCTATGCCGTCATCGCCCCGCGGGGTGCTCGTGCTGCTGGCGCTCCGAGGCGCGCTCAAGCATGCCATCCCCCTAGTGCCTGTACCCTGCTGGTACCCCCCTCGCGCATCTATGGTAATGTATGTATGTATTTATGTATGTATGTAGGTATTTATTAGTATGTAATGTATGTATGTATGTGTGTATTCTGTATGTAGTATGTATTATGTAGTTATGTATTTATGGGTGACGACTGGTTGTAAGCACTATGCTTATCAGGTCTGAGTTGATACGCTCATACCTGTTATATTGTGTTCCCCATATTGGTGCATGATCCCTATTGGGGTCAAGTTAATAGTCATCTGAGTCACCAGAGGTCAAAGTCTGCAATATTTTTGAACGAACGCTAGTTCAATCACTGACATATGTGTTCAGCCTATTTATGGTGAGTACACTAACCAAATCGTTTTTGATAGTTTTTCCTCATGATGAGTAGATTAACCTACTGAATTTTGAGTCATGTTAGAGGTCCTCTGGGTCAACCATGTTTAACGCTGATCACTTGTAACCCGACTGCCAGAATTGTGAACAGTTGAAATTTGGTATTATCTACCTTGTGGTATTATTGAAAATGTTCGTGAAATCTTACATATTGGCTGGTAAACTGATAACTGCAATGACAGACAGTGGTCGAAGTCAGGAAATTCTTGTAAAACAAGTTCACTCTAGAGTGCATGGTCTGATCCCGTTGACATTTGGTGTTAGCTTCATTTGCCAATAGTACTGGAACCCTAATGTTTTTTGGTGGGGTCCGTCTATGCAATGACCATTTATTCCCTTGTCAATGATAACTCAACCCCACTTATATTAATATAAAGCTCTTTCTTTTATATGTTTACCTATGATGAGTACATGACCTTATTCCTTTTCCGGGTTAGGTCGTGGTCACATTTTTTCCCCATGAACACAGAATTTCATCTTGGTCATATCAAGCTGAAATTCAGTTATAGCTTTCTTTGATTGAAATATCGAAATTCTGCCAAGGATTTGCAGCTCTTGTACGAACGGAAATCTGTAGAAATGTTATATGTCGCCTACGCAGAGCCGGTACAATTTCCATTTGTTTCTTGATTTCTTTTTTCCTCATTTCTGGAATGATTTTCCAAAATATTGATTTTGTTTTGGTGTTTCCCTCTCAGAGCCTAATGCAACAATTACCATTAACGTTCATAAATTAATCTGTTACATTTACTCATCTAATTGTGGGTGGGATGCGCGTAATATTGTTTTCAATTCAATTAAATTCTTCATTTCCAGTATAAACCTTGAACAATTCATACATAAGATCTTTGGTCCAAGAATTCCATTTCTACGGTAGATATAATCACTGATAAACCATGAGTCCCAAGATATGCATGTTTAATACTCCATTCCTTGTAACTCTGTCTTATAGCTTCTCAAGCTACGCCCACGGATGTGATCAACGGCCAATATCTGGAACTGGGAAATTTATGGCGTTATCCAATTCTCTTCAATGACATTCTTCGGTATAACATGGATCAATCAAGCAGCGGAAAGGCTACTAATGTTACAATTCCGCAAGAGCGGTGAAGGTTTGTACACTCGGAGAATACAACACATGTCATCCTAATGGGTTCCTCTTTTGTAATAGGACTGTTTACATTTGGAGCATGAAGCAACCTATTTAGCGACCCGGCAGAATCAACGACCCCGACCACCAGTGCTCATACAGTAAATACTGTGGTAACAGGTAACAAAATGTCCCACACATTCATTTTGCACATGTAATTCACAACATCACTGACCATGTTCCGGTCAGTGAATCTCATTTAGGCTCTTTTTTCTCTCTTCGTGCAACTCAACCATTGTATTTCTACCGATACTTAAGAGAGCTTATACCAGTAAATTCCTGTTAGGCGTCGTTCGACAGGAAAAAGTGGTCGTGTTGCCACCGGGATCCATTAGAATTGCCTCCAAAGACTACAGGTACCTACGTCTCGTAGGGCCTCCGCATGGCCGCGGTTCAGACTGGGATTCAATGGTTGCCCCGTGTGCGTATCCAGGCTGAAGTGAAAATAACATATTCACGAAAACAGCGTTCGTTTCGAAAGAGAAGACTTAGACGTTTTGCGGATAAACCATAAAAAAAAATCATAGCCCGCATATTGTCGTGAGTGCTTTTTGAGGAAGACATTCCATTTATATTCATTCGCGTGATACGCATCCTATCTGCAATGGTAGATGTCTCATTTTGCGATCGATATCGAGGCGAAAAGAATCAGTACTTAATGGCTATAAGTCAGAAATACTAGTGTGATAGCGAAAATATCAGCATAATGTTTCATGCTGTACATGATTTTTCGTCACAGTGAACCTCTATACCCTTCCTGTTATTGATGATGCTTGCGGAATATGAAGATGTGTTTCGGGAATTAGTTCAGGATACCATTTTGTCTTGCGCGGTCATCGGATCTCGTACTGGCAGTCAATTGAGAGTGGGTAAACATGAGTGGATTGTGCCCGAATCACTTGAATCCACAGTCAAACATTTACGCTTGATGTTTTATAGGGATACGTCGGTTCGTTCATTAAATACCCTCGCGGTTAACCGCCTGCAAAGTTTCCTTGTGTTTACTTTCATGCAAAATGACCGTGATTTGGCTTATACTGAAGAGGGCTCAATCCTTCCTCATTATACAAAACGGCCAACTCTCATCTGAAATGCAACCTGGGCATGTATACTTTGAACTAAATTCGAACGAAAATCTAGTGTGTTCGGAAGACGGTGGTGAAATTTTCGTTTGGAAACGTTCTGTTGGCGCGAACGAGTTTGATGAGATTTCCTTTGGAGTTCCTAGTGAAGGTATACTATATAGTTATACAACCGATGGCATACACATGGTAGACACAGGAGTACTATCTTTCAAGAAACCGTATCACCCATGAAGGGAGGTATCTATGTCTCCATTCGACACGGAGAACACGGGAAACACGATATGATGTTCATGTTTATGGTGAGTTTGCGCCAATGTCCAATGAAACTGAACTGACAGGGGTGTCATCAGCATGCTAATCGAACAGACAACAGAAAGACGAAAACGGATATTCACTTGAGAAATGATGAGATCGTTATTTGATATATTTTGAACGAACTCGCAAGTTCCCATTCGAATCCCGTTCATAATTTGTTTGCTAAAGGGTACATATGATACATTGACGTTGTAGTACCCTGCGGTTCCCCTCGTGATGCTCCAAGGCAAATTTTTCAATATCATTGTACCTAATCGCTGCACTCGGATCGGCTGAAGTTCGGTCTGACTGCCATACGGTAATAGATATGAAATAACTAAAGTCAAGTCATATTAACATGACCACTGCCCTTTAAAAAATGTATAATGTTAGACTATGGACTACAGGGCGGTGCCAACTGGGGCGGGGGGGGGGGGGGCACGTGGCCATAATCGGGGCACCCTACCTCTAGAAATAGAGGAGCTAATGAAGATGTCACACACATGTCCGCATATGAATCCTGGATAGGTTCGAAAGCGAATATTAAATCAAATATTAAAATCGTTTGCTCCGTTATATTTTTTCACTATACGTGCACACCCCTTGTCCGAACGAGGGCCACATGTGAGCTGTATGTATGCATGCATCCAATATTCTTCTGTGTACTCTTACCTTTTGCTATTTTCCTTCCATTAGTGAATCCTACACGAATTATCCTGTTGTGGAAGGATGCAGCCATGACCGGTTCTGTGTACTAAAGATCCTTCGCGAAGGCAACCTTACCTGTACGATGCGTGGTATACGGCCCTCTGTACGACTTGAATGGGGCCCCTCTCAGTCGCCATGACCAATTCGTTTTACTCAAATCATAATTCCTCATTGAGAAGAAAGGGAGATCTCTGACAGTACTTTAGTGTCGCGGTTCACCGTCCTCTCGACTACTGAAACAAGGCTGGCAGTGGAATGCCGTGTTTACTGGCGAATACACATGGTTGTTTCCTCTTATACTACGTTAGAGCTGGTGTTCCTCCAGGTAAATGTATAGCTACTTCAGGTACTCAGCAGAATGTGGTATAAGCATTTGAGGAGTATTCGTATGTTGCCTGACCCCGGGTTTGTGCACATCAGTTTGAGGCTTATGTGAAATCAACCGCTACCTTTTTAAGGCTACGCCATATGCTGACTTTGGTCAAGACGTGGACAGTGGAACCGTATTTCACGGTGGGTTCGGAATTACTGAACAAGGTGATCTAGTAATTATTCTGAATATTACAGATCGGTTTTGCACCCACCTCGTTTGTGAACAAAAACTTTCCTGAGCCATTGGCTTTCTTGAAATGGTAATTATGTACCGTCTCTTCTTATAGATATCTTTTGTAAAATCAATTTTGTTGTCATTGTTTCATTTCATTCACTCCCATAGATGATTCCAATAGAAGTCGATGTGGGTAGTGCCAGTTGTGGTTCTACTAGTCCTGCTTCCTGTCGTGATTGCAGTAACTTTGTTCAAAGGTAAATAACGCCTGACGAACAAAACTTTCTAACTGAAGACGATTAAGGTCAATTGCCGCAACCATCCCCTAATTGTTGGTGGCACATACCCGACGCGCCCCTGATTCCCCTCCTCTTCTTGAAGTGTTTGTTCCTATAGACTTGAGAGGCTCCATCTGAGAACCAGAGGCACCCTGTTACATCCTTCCACAGACAGCGGCTATTAAGGATCCATGAGAGAGCTTCATTGTTTGTTGAATTGAGGCCTTGCCGAAGCAAACAATAGAACCGAGACTACCACATAATATGCGACATTTCGGATTTGCAATGTTGGAAATAATAGTAAGACGTAATGCAGAGGTTGAATAATATTTCACGGAGCATATTAACAACACTGTTACCAAGTACCACTGGCTCAAACTGAACACTTCACTTTAGATCAGGCATTTACATGCACTGTAAATGTGATATTATGTCCAATATACTAAACCAGTCTTCAAACCAGTTTTACTAATAATTTACCTAATGGCTGGAACGAAATGTTCCATATATCTGAAAGCATAATATATTGACTCGAATGACTCCTGCTCTGTTTGATCATTCAGCACTCTATCACACTATCTAATATTCGTCACGTTCTATCATCACCTGTCACCATGTACTATATTTCAGTGAAAAAGAATTGCCGAAACCATTCAAACGAAGAAGGCGCAGAAGGAGAGGCAAGTTACGTTTCAAACCAATCTATTTATATTAGTTTTCCAATGTCAATATACTTATATTCATGAGATCGACATGCCATTTGAAAGAATTAATGTTCTCCTATGATACTTGAATTCTCACTGATTTGCTAAGCTGAGCAACAATGTCAATGGCTAGCCAGGCATTCGACGCATGATGCTTACTGAAACACGTAGGTAAATTTTCCAATTATTGCAAAGCTTGAGGGGGTAATAATTCATCAAAGCGAATTTAATCCTTACTCTTCGCGAATCATCGTGAATTGCAGGCATATCTACACATTTATTTCTATTTTGAAACAGATGACTAGTATTTTCCTAGTTGATTGTAATTTCGTCCGAATAATTGCCACCGACCATACTTTGTTTTATTACCTTGCAATTAAACACTTACGAATTAATAGGTGCTGGCGTCGCACTGACATACATTAGGATTCCATGATTGTGTCTGCGGCCGGTTGAGTATTAACGTCGTTTCACGGAGAGACAAATGATTTTTGTAGCAATATAACCTGTATCTGTGTATGCTGGTATGCAGTTATGCGGCAGTAATGCCGTAGTGGTGTACGTAGTAATGTTTGTTGGTTTGTTTTCATTGAGATTATTCGTTGCCTCCATAGAACCTACTCTATCTCAGCAGACCGAATACATCATTAGCCTCAGTTTGAGCTCACGTGAATTTGGCATTCATGAAACCGCGGACCTCTTGCGTCACATACAAATACCCTACTATTTGAGTCTGAAGCCAGCTTAGTCTCGAACCCGAGGAACATGATTACTCTTATATGGAATCACATCTATACTTGAACATATCAATATACTCCGACCTGAACCCGATTGGTACCCACTTTGGAGTAGCGATTTATTTAAATTTTATGTATACCCCTACATAGTTAAGCCTCCTGCTGCAGAAAAACCGATTTCCATCTCACGATATCAGTTGTGAAAATGACCCTATCCACATTTTCAGTTCCCACAGGAAACTCTTTGAGTTGGGAACGAACATACTGCTATGGTGTCAGGAATCTTTGATATCGGGTTATTCATTGTCAAAACACCGTATAATCAAGTGTCAAAATACTTCAGGGTGAACCGAAGAGTTTATGTCACCTAGCCACGTATTGTACGATTTTACGAAAGATGACTCACTTGTTTGCGATCTAATAATATTACATCTTCAGTATATATGCAGTAAAACAGAGTCGAGAATATCGCATATGACTCACTCACTAATCAATACAATCCCTTTCCATCAGTTATTTTAGGGTTAATATTACACGCTTAAAGCACCTATGCCCGGCGAGAAAGTAACGGCTCTTTGAAATCCTAGCCGACTTCATATCAAAACCAAAATACATGTTATTTTGACATAATGCGTTTAATATCTTATTTTTTTATTAGAACGTAATGATGCTGGCATGTGCGTTGAAATGGTAGTATTCGAGTTTAGCCAGTGGAATATAGTGGCATACACTCTCGTTCGCGCATACCGATTGGTTGGCACATGTATCTTGTAGAGAGTCGGGAGATCGAGGTGCCGGTCCGGTCATACCAACTACTTCAAAAATGATATATTTTGCCTTCTCGCCAGACGAGGGGTAGTTATTTGCAAGTTGTCGTCTGTGTTCAATTCCTCCCCCTCCTCGAACCCTACATCAAGGTTCCGCCCCTAAGAAACATTGGCTCATTGGGTGTACCTAGTGAAGGATTTGCTGCTGACGACAATGTGCAGTTTCCAGGTCTGCATCCTCTTCAAAGCCTGGCTTTGAAGAGGATCGTTCCTCTGTTCCGCAATTATCTCACAATATGCAGTGGTACTATGAACTATTTTTTTTAACAAACACAAAGGTTAGTATCAGTGGAAGCCGTAGTAGGAATTTCATGGAACGGAACAAATATGCCTGAAAGCTAATCCCCCAACGTGCTACAGGCACCGGGGTCGAATTGAGATGGCGAGAGGACGATTCCACTGTTTGCCACTCCTGGCCAATCAGCGGATCCTGGCAGAGTCGCGCCAGCAGCCACAGGGGGATGGACTAATTAGCAGTCCATAGCCTGATTGGTCGGAATGGGTGTTTGCGGCTGTCCCCTTCCCAGTCATTAGTGTGTTCGGGGTTTGAGTTGACCCTACTTCCCTTCCCTGAGAGTTTAGTCTCTGGAGGTGGGGATGTCGGCAATCCTCGCTCGGCCATTGGGCTTGACTCATGTCAGGCTTTGGCCTTTGGGAGGGATTGCGAGTAGGGATAGGATCGTACCCTCTGTCTCTGCATAGATGTCCTCTCCTGTCCCACCTCCTCAGTTCTTCACGACGGCTTTGGGGAACCTCTCCTAGGGTCCCTGGGTTTGTCCTGTCCTAGCGTGGTGGCGGACTGCGGCGAGCCCGTCCGACAAAGTTTCCTCCAGCCAGTACAGGCGGTCGACGTCGGATACATCCGGGTTGCGTTGGCATGTCCGGTGAGAACTGGATCATTTGTTAGGCATGGTCAGCGCCGGAGGCGAGCCAGCATGTACAGCATTTGAAGCTGGAGGCGGGTCTGTGAGTTTTCAAGCTCCTGTGCAGGAGAGAGGACAGAAGCCTGAAACTTTCGCAGACAGCACATCTCCTGTAGCCTACATCAGCGGGCAGGGGGCGCTAGGTCCCACAGGCTGTGCTTGGTGGCATAGTCTTGCTGGAGGGATGTGCCCTCTGCAGGACTTCCACCTGCAAGCTTCTTGCAATACAGGCAGTGAGTGTTTGGGCTGTAAGGGGAGTACTGGTGAATTCCCCAAAACTTACTATTTTGGGTATTAACTAGCGACCATGCTCACCTTCTTAAGGTTAGTTCCCGCCGCCCACCCTCTTGGAGGCGGGTCCTGGACGGACTGGTTAGCTAGGAGCCTAGGAGCTACTGGTGGCACGTTGGGGGGTTATTTTTTGGCATGAGGGTTTCCAGGGTGTCTGGCAGTCTTTGGAGTGGACATGAGCACTCTATGTCCATCCTGAATCTGCCAGTCGGAGGTGCACATGTTGAGGTGAGTTTCTGCCTCACTCGTGCCGTGTTGGTGTAGTTGACACTGGTGATGCCAAATAAGAATGGTGTTCCTACGAGATGTCAATTATGCATGGTTGGGGGCGGAGTTTCAAAAGCTGCCCGATAAGATGGAGTTACTAGGGTGGATAACTTTAGGCAAACATTGAACGCTGTTTAGTAACATGCCTATTGTTTAACGTTAATTGTGATCTGTCACTCTTCGATAACCACTGTCATTAGTGGGTTCTGATGTAATATTGCACATTCAATATTTATTGAAGGAATAATAAGTACCTCTTGATATGTATATCTACCAAATGATCATAAATGTCTTATTAGTCGCATTTATTAATTTACAGAGCCAGGAGACCAAGTGGAAAATTTCATCAGCCAGTTGAAACCAAATATGAAGTTCTCTGCGACTCAGTGTTACCAATTCCTTACATCAAGGAAAAACTATACTGTGTGAATACCATTTACGTTGAAGGTGGTATAGAGGCCCTAGTGATGAGTCCCACAACAAACAAATGGGAACAACAACCCTATAAATTCCTAACAAGATATCATAGCTCGGATGAGGGTCGGGAACAAGCGACAGTTGATAGAGGGGGATCCAGGCTAAGGAAGTCAACCATGGCCTGCAGTTTGCATATGACTGGTGCAACGCTGTTAGAGGATCACCATTGAAAGAGGTTGATATATTGATTTACCTGCGGTTGCGGCAACTGGGTAACGTTCAGTCGATCTACACAGCTATAAAGCAGGTTCCTTCTTCCCAGAGACTCCCCCCTAAAAGAGGAAAGTATTCGAATACTTAAGCCAAACTAAATCGCTGTTAATTGTGTTGGAGGTTTGATGAAATACCCAGATCAAGAGAGCAATGAAAGTGACGTCTACCGTATACTGAAGAGAGAGACATGTTCAAAACGCTTTGGTAGTGGTAACATCGAGAGTATCTTGCCTGCCAAAGGGAATAACAGTAAGACATTAGAAAATCGCATACGTTTGACGGGATTCAATGAAAGGTCGCGTGATATTTATATTCGTAAGGCAGTGGTTCGTAGAGATGACGACAGTATCATCAAAACCATCAAAGAGAAGTTACAAGAAAACCCCGTCCTGGGAACATATGTCAAGTACCTCTGTTCTTTGTTCTGTTCGCACACATGACGCACGATAGAGAGGATTTTGAGACATTCAAATCTGTCACAACGTTCTTCAAATACATTATATCGTGTTTCCACACTCATATGAGAAACAAACTTAAAGATGAGAATGTCAGGAAATTTGAAATGATGGAAGAGGAACATAAAGAATTGGACAGAATAGCCTTTGATGCTTTGAGTAGTCATCGCCAATCTATCATGTGGGATAAGAAATAAATTTGCGAGCGCATTGGAAAAGATCTTGTGAGCAGTATATTCGTATTGGTATCTGGTTTGATGGAGAGGTATACCAACTTCATTCAACATTCAACATAGAACTGAAGTGAATTCCATCATAAACTATTTTGTGAGTTGTATGCAGCTCACCATCTCGCGGATCTCATTGCTGCTGATGACACTAGAACGTCACTGTGGCTGAAAGATTTGTTTGAAGAGGTGATGACCCCACACCAACCTACTGCTGCTTCCTGGAAACATTTTTGCGTCACATCGATCCATTCGACCTTCAGTATGTCTATCGATTCGCCTGGTTGAATGAACCCCTTTTCTTCAAAGATCATTATCGAACATTTGCAAAGCACAAAAGACCGGGAGAAGTTTGCGGTTCTTTGCATCCTTGAGCAAGAAAATGACGAGGCAATTTTCCTGCACAGCATAAATATGTTGGTGTCGGGAGTAAGGGTACCCATCACAGAGAGGCATAATCGGCTATTACAGAGGTCAACAATACAACTTCTTGAAGCAGCCTCCAAAAATAACGTGAGTAATACGGAATGGTACGATCCTGAATTACTCACCACATGTTTGTTTTATTCAGTACATGCCGAATATGTTCTTGAGAAGAAGAAGTTCTTCGATGTGATGGGTGTAAGGGAGATCATGGCGTTCATAGACGCTCTCTTCTCCTATAGAGCAGATGATCAAAGGTAAATAATACGTACTGTAGACAACGCAAGCATATCTAGAAAGAAAACAAATAGGGAATGGATGCCACGAAAGGGGTAGGCCTCCCAAACATAGTGAGTAAAGTGCCTGGTATTGACCTAGCCTGAAAACCCGTGTAATTGCTCACAGGCCTTTAAGGACCCATCTGTTACTGGCGGTTTAGCTTTACAGATGAAGTTTGCCGCTTTTAGGGGCAGTGTTGTACTACATGAGCCATGTTCTTACACCAACGGCGTCATTAAGTTATATCGTTGCAAAATTCATCTGAGAGGGATTCCTATGATATTCCCAACTGGGAAGGGGAACACCGCAGACGAGAAATTATTAAATCACCAGTGGCTCCATATAATACAGTGTGTCTTCTGTAAAATGATATAGTATATTTTATCATATCGTAGGTACCATTGACCGTGTATATTTGGAGAAGTGTTCAAGCGGTTCGTCAACAATACCACTATTTTCCTACAATCGAATCTCTGCTTCCGGCGTTGAACACGCTGAAGTATGGAGATCGGAGAAGGAGCGAGAAAGATGACTAACGGGGAAATGAGAGATATCATATGGTTTGCGACGCAATGTGACCAGCTACAGAAACTTCTGTGAGTAGTAACTGGGTACTTAGTTGATAATGGCTTTGCATTGATGGCTGAAGAATAAAACAAAACAATGTTATTGGTATTCATTGGTTGATAAATGTCTTCCATGTCAATGTTTCAGGTTTAAAGGAGTTGGCTAGTAACTATCGGAATATTCGCGGGATCGCTTTGTCATGCATAATACTTTAGTTACTTATTGTTACATGCTTTAAACTGTTCTGTTGACTCAATTGAAGAAATTTCGAAAATTCACGACAGGCTCGAACCTTTTGTCGTTCTCCATCTTTTTTTTTTTTATATATATAATATTTCAGAAGAACAACTGACGATTGCGATCCAATGTTTAGTTATCACAGATTACTCCGCGGTATTCTTAGCCAACAACGAACATATTGTGATCTATGTGACTGTAGATGTTAACACCTTGTTCAATCTTTCTAATGAATTTGGTATTATATCTGTACATTTTCCCAGGTTCATTGGCTGTATCGCACCTCAAACAATTCAGCTCGAAAGTTCACTTTCTTCTGTTTGCTCTTCACGGAGAATCAAAGGTAGGCCCATATCAATTGGTTGGTTGAATATGACGCATAGTGATAGTGGCAATCTGGCAAAGCTGTTCACTTATACCCGTTTATACCAGCAAAACACAATAACGCATATACTACGGTGGGCCAGACGCGGTCGTAACCCTGGATATATCCACCCGGGTTAGTAGGACCCTTTCGAAATGATATCGCATCAGCAGTTGGCGCGTAGCGAGCAAGGAAATTGTGGAGAATAATGTCTCTCAGTCAACGAAAACGGTCTGTCCAGCTCCCTGTTAGTGGCAGTGATATCTCCATACTGAACATTTTTTTTATTTTATGGATAGGCCACAGTTGTACGAGGCGAGGGGGAAAGCAGACTATGGCCCACTGACATTTGGGGATGGGAAATTAGGTTAAGGAAGGACAACATTTGGTAAGGTAATGTGAGACTGACCTCCTAAAGCCCCCTCGTGGCTACGACATCGACAATGTGAGGTAGGTAGTCCTAAAAAGCGCATTCGGGTCAAAGTTAAACAATTCGGCGAATATAGGAATTCGGAGGAGGCCATGCTGTATCCACCTCCTTAGTTTCTAAAACATTTCTAGATAAACCTTACCAGGATGGTGCAAACCACGTGCTAAAAGTTGGGGTCAGAAGCATGCTAGGGTGCACCGAAGGTAAGGGGTACACTATCAACCTAGTAGTTGTGCTAATTCTTGATGGACAGAGGTCGAGGATTTCGGGAAGAACAATCAAACATCTGAAAGTTAATGAAGGAGTTAATGATCCTACCAGGGTGAAACTTACCTAAAACGAGAATACCGCAACAAATCCTATAGCGTGCCCTGTTTTGTACGCATACATTTCCTTCATACTATGTACTTGTTCAGCGTTCAGATAAGACATAAAAAGGTCATCGACCCTTCCCAAACAACACAAACATAATATCAATCGGATACACAGTATAGTGAAAAAACATAGGGTTTCGTTTTAGCGTGTTTAAAAACACTGTGTTGCTCTCTGCGTAGTTGTGTACAAGTCAGGTTCAGTTCATACTACGTGCTAAATCAATCTGATGATTGCCATTGACATTAAATTTTCTATCTTTCTTTAGTTGATTGGATCGATTATCGCCTGAACCTTCAAACTTGCAGGTGGATGGGAACAGGTCGGAGCGAACAGAAAGGACTGGTAATGAGGTTATTTAAGTTTGAATCATCGTAATATAGACCCATATAGACTATACGTTCGAACTGCAGACAGAACTGCTGCTTTTCGAAGATCAACTGAGCTATTCGTTCCCATGTGACAAGCATCTAATAACGAATAATTCACTTTTTAGGTGTCAATGAAACAAATAAGGCACTCGGAGGAAATGTCGACCATTATAATCAGTTCTGCATCCTCTCCCGTCTTATAAGCCAAGTACATTGATGCTCGATGCGATATTATTTCGTTACGTTTTTGCCTCTTTTTCAGCTGAGTGAAAAAGAATGCATGGATGATGATCTCTACCAGAAGCTTGTGAGTCGTCGTCATTTTATTACATTTTCCTCTGTTTCGTTTCATCCGATCGGTAATTCCAACAGCATAATGCATATGAAATGTTAACAAGAACGGCGTCATATTCACACCATTGTGTATAAAGTTCTAGATAACCGCAGCTCCAGTTATACATTCTTGGATCGGATATCGTCTGTTCACGTTTCAACTTCTAGCTCATCTTTTACTTTCTACTATGCTGTTAATGGTGCCTACCATGATAACATCAGTGATCGACGAATGCTGCAATTTTGACGAATCAGTTGGACGGAAAGAATTGTCAGACAGCCAATTCGACCATTATCCACATTTGAAGGAAACGACGGTTTCTATTGTGATTAGGATAGAAAGGAGTCTTTTATAATACGGTACTGTTCGATTTTTCTCTTGCAGGTAGAGCATATCCGCGAGCGGTGGAGGTAAATATTGTGAAAAATATATGATATAACTCATACATACATGCTATTGTTTCTGAGGTTGTCAGTTCCAATTCAACACACTTGTTGGAAGTAGGGACTGCTACTAATGTTATCGCACAGTCTAGCAATCAAAGCGGGGAACCTAACCAAACGGTAGGGTCAATTCACCCCCACCCCTTGTTGAAGCTGCGAGGAAGAATAACTGGATTATTGACAACTGACTACACTGATTGAAAACGGATTAGAGTCAATTGCGGAGGCAGGGTCGTTTTAACTACGTTTGCCCCTAGATCAAAAAAAAAAAAAATCTTTTTTATCGTCACAGAAACTATTTAGACACAAAACAGACACACTAAAAAGAACAAACATTTCAACATTCATAGTGGCCTGATACTGATGGTTGAAATTTTTTGGTCAACATTTCACATAGAAATATCTCGAATTCCTCCGGTGGGCTGTAGCGTCTGTGACACTCGGTAGGTTATAGTTTCCCGACAGCCTCCTTGTTATTGAAGCATTATTGAAAGTTAAACGTTAGTAAAACGTTAGGGAACTCTGATTATTCTTTATTGCATTGCAGAAAGACGAGGTGGCAAACGGCCAGGAATCAAGCTACTTGTAGGCTACCTGCTTTGTTTACATACAGCATCGGATGGAGGGATGTCTAAGAGAACATTTTTATGAACAGAAAACAACGTGAGGAAGATCGTACGATGCACTTAGCAACCTGCGATCCGACAGCATATATAACGTTTCTTGCTTGCTGCAATGTTTTCACTTCAAATTTTCTATAGGGTGATGCACATAAGTATGCTCTACCTGTATTGTGAAAGCCATTTCTTCCATATAAACATCATAAAATGAAACACAATTCAGTGAAAATATCAAGTCATGTTAATTCACCGACACAAATGTTCAGCAACAGCAAAAATTCCACTGGATTGAGAGCTTTTGCAGCCTTCCTGTACCCTCTGCACCATTTATCCTGACAAATTTGGTGATAAACACCTTGGCAGTTATGGTCAACTTCCGGGTCTTGCGCTTCCGCTTCCGCTTACGTCTTTGAGAGAAGGCCACTGTGGTTTGGCCCATGTGTCAACCACAACCTCCTGCTACGATTAGCATTTTAGCCACATCGTTAATACTGTACCCTTGCATCCTAAGCTCAATTACTCTCTTCCGTTCTCTTTCTGATGCATTTTTTTTACCTGTTTTTCTCGCCATATTAGTAGCATGTGATCCATGTCCCTTTAAATCCGAACCTTACCCGGAAGTTATGTCCCAAGCGTCATGAAAAAAGTCTGTAAATCCACAAATATTGCTCAATTTGCTGGAAAACACGCTCTACATGGAGGTTGACATCTTGTTTACAGCACTGAACTGTTATTTCACCCACTTTGCTCAAGGGCCAATAGAGTGCAGCATTAATGAACAAAAACATAGGGCATTCTCAAGCGCATCACCCTATAGGTCAAATCTGGCCACTGCATTTACAGTTTCGTATAGTGGCCGTATTTTATCTATGCAGTCAATCATATGGTTTCATTCTTTGCCGAAAGAAGAAGGATATTTGGTCCTACGGCATACCTTCTTGCGTTGAAAGGTTGGAATTAATCGATCGAAAACCAGTTTGTAGGCAGTAGAGGTTGTACGAGAAATGTAAATTAGCGGATTAGCAATGCATTTCTGGTTCTGGAATAGGGTCATCTGCATTATGCAAGCATGGAGAATGGAAGCTCACTGTGAGACTTCGCCGCATCCTTAGTTACTACTGGCAGGACTGTATGTCTATAAAGTCATGAGAGTCGGGAATGGTGAGAGTCAGTTCCCTGGTCTGTGACCTTCTCCAAGACGATCTTGCCCACCGTGTCCTGTCGCCGCGAACCCGCTAGGGACCCTCGCCATGAAATACCCGCGCTCTTCATGGGCGCGCTTTGCGATAACCTTCTGGGAGTTGGGGGTGGGTCCACGCCAGGCGTGTTGCTTGTTCGAAAGAGGCCAGGCGATTGGGAGCGGCGTTTAGCTGCGGAAAGATGCCCTTCATGTGTTCCCATGAATGAGTGAGTCAGTGAAACAGGATCACGGACTCGGTGATTGAGATCTCTAAAAAAAACTCACATTGTGTAAAAGCATGCGAGCCTCTTAGGCAGTCGAATTATTTCATTTGAGATTAGACATGGTAGATTTTTCATCAGGTTAAGCTGTATTGTTCTCTATCCACGAAAAAGGGTTGCTGACTACTACTGTCTTTCTTGATTGTTTCTTGAATCTGTTAGAGGATAAGGACGAGTGGACTCAGGTTTACCGACGAGATAATAGAAATCGCAACCACAAATCGCCTCGGTGAATACATTGAATTTAAGATTCTTAATGAGAATCCGGCCACCACGATGACAGTGGCCCGCACCGTATTTGACAACAGCTATGTTTTAGACAAGAGAAAACTATTAAAAAAAGTGTGATATATTATTCTGATCTCCTCTTTTATAACACAGTGGTAAATGTATCAACTCATTGTAGCAAATATATGTTTTCCTCCTAATGATACTCCATTACCATTGTACCCAACAGCAACATGACTGTCTTTATTTGATTCCATTCTCTGTTTGATGATCTGTACGAAAGTTGGTTGGTATTAGAATTATGTAACAGCTTAAGTCGCGAAATGCGCCCTCCTTTCCTCATCTGCAAAATAGCCAACAATAGTTTGCAGGAGCCCTTGTGACGCTCGTTGACAGGCGATGATCCTTGTAAACAAATGCGGCAGCTCCTTGCTGAACAATTTCCAGCTTCTCAATGTTTACATTTTTTCATGGATCGCAAACCGAGGTGCTATATTCCAAACGAGAAGCAAAACAGTGACTTATGAGCAATGTCGTTCGTTTTGTTATAAAAAAAAAAAATCTTGTGGCTGTACCACTATTGTCAATTAATATTGCCCTGGACGAATGTGCTTCTTATTACTATTGATAACAACCATCGACCTGTATTTAGATGCATTAGATCGATATACCAATGTTACTTACTCACCTGGAGTCTTAAAAAATCTTTTGGGAGCGTGTTGAATGCCCTTGAAGGTTTCAGTAAGTAGGTTGCATGCAATTATCAGAAAAGAAAACATCTTGATATTGAATGCTATGACGATTAGCGGACCATTGTATATTAAGGACAGCAGCGTTTGCAGTGACGGTACCTTGGTTCTAAAGTTTCATAATTTTCACTGAACGAAGTAATTCCAAAAACCTTTTTTCATGCAAACATATAATTGGTCCTAGTGTTGTACATTTTTGTTATTACTATGGGAACTCTTTTATATATCAAGATTTACATTGATTATTCTCCGGGTACGTGTCAGTTGCACCAAAGGAAGGAAAAAACCATACAAAATACAACTAAATACAACTTGCGTTCGCTGAACTTCTCCCACCTTTGGGAACCTATGTACCAAAGCGCAATCGAGGGGATGCACGAACATTCCTTCACAGTTCTCTACTCTTTTCTCAACGTTTTTCTTTTGCCATGTATATAGCATACAACAATTTTCTGTTGTATATGTGTAGAGGATGTTATTATATACTCGTAGAGATGGCGAGGTCTGTACAGTTCTTGTCATTTTTGCCCGTTAGTTAATACGCAAGTCTAATAATATGCTGTTCCATGTGATTTTTTGTGAGAACGAAAAACAAAAAAAAAAAAAAAAAAAAAAAAAAAAAAAAAAAAAAAAAAAAAAAACCCTATATACTTCACTCCACTCCCTGCAAACTGCATACTTTTATTTGTACTTATGTTCGATCGGGGTATGCTTACTGTGAAATATCAAAGGAATTTCTCAAATAAAATCACGGGAAGGGGAGGAAATGCGAAAGGGACGGTAAAGCTAGCTCCTGCTCAGTTCACGTAATTGGATTTTCACATGCGTACCGACCCGCATACGCATCTTATTGAATCATGTCCTAAGCCACTCTTCACGTATGGCGCAAACACACGCTGAAGTTTACAAAGGTGATATTATTGACCTCTTCGACACCCGTGGCTGCCGCCCTTTGATTACCTGGAAACCAAATTGCTCGGCTCGACGACTCAACGAATAAACTCGGCTGCCGTTTTTTTTTTTTCTATCCTATAAAACATCAATGAGACGATTGAAATGTTTAACGATTTGGATAAATTGCTCTTGAAAATATGTACGGTCTGGGTGCCATTAATAGGAGCATGTATTCATAATCTGCGTCAGATAGTGGGTTGGTGGTACTACAAATAGGAAAGCTGGCGTTTCAAGGATTCAATTAGGCCAAGTTTGAGAGAGCGAGAAAAACACCTTCACCAGTATGCCCCCAGTTCTACCAAAATCATGTATTACCCTGGTGGTTCCTGTTGGCGTCGGTCCAGTTTAGGTAGTCCACGCTTTTCCCATCAGGATCACTCGTATACACTTTCCGCTGCGCAGTCAGGCCAATCCGGGTGTCCGGTATGATCCTATTATTAAGACAAGTCGATTTACTCACACTTTTAAAATTAAATTGATTCGAATGCCGAAGGAAGCAGTATCGTCAAAAAGCAACTGGCAAAAGGGATGACAGTCTTTCCATAACATCTAGCGTCATGCTCCGTTGCTAATAAAGATAAACTTTTTTCTGAACAACTTTTTGTTTATACTCTCCTTGTTGTTACACGCAGTTGGCAAGGCTGGGCAATCGAATTAGATCATTCGACAGGCTGAGGGCCGCGACTCGTTATATTTCGATGATCATGTAAAAGAATGAGCATTGTCATATCAATCCTAGTACTACGAGAGAGAAACCTGTGACAGCACACGCTCAAGTGTTGTGTAACCGCTGCTGTTGATTCTTCCAGAGGTTCCGAGCTCCGCTCACCTGTCTGTCCAATGGATGCAAAAACTGTCATTGGATTACTTATGTCACGCTAGTAAAACATCATCATCATTACTACTACTAGTAGCAGTAGTTAGGTTAGTCTGTCTATCCGAACATGCTTAGTGGTTTTTAACCTCCGCACGTTCCACAAATCTTGTGCAAGGTTTATTTTCTCAAAAATGTTATGTGGTGTCCGTGAATCGCGACTTGATTTTCCGAGAAAGGTATAGTTCACGGGTCTACCAACGAATTAGCGGTAAGTCTTTTGATGGAGTTCCTCTCGGAGTCTTGTAACGTGGACGGAAAAATCTCAATCTACTAGGTGCCTACGATGGATGACCAAGGGATTTGGTGGTCACATCGACCCTTGGTATCATTGTTATTGGTCCATCTGATGTTGAGAACCTTGGCGGAGTAGTAGTCTTTTTGAAGTGCCAATTTTGTGATCAAGTTTCTTTGTTGTAGATGGATGTAGATAGACGATAGATAGATAGTAGATAGATAGATAGCGTAGTAATAGATAGATCAAACTTTTTGCATCGATATGGGAAAATTACATGTTGCAGATAAAATAGTGGGGAATGTGGTGAATGGGTATAGAAGAGGCATTTGGGAGATCTTCATGAGATCATATTGCATGTTCCCAAACAGGGCCCCTGCGAACGATTTTGTTATTCTGGGGGTTGCTGAGTCTCCTGACAAAAGACACATCCACCCTTACACAAAAAACCTAAATTTTCGTAATTTATTTTTCAGATTTTTTCTTTTGCATTTTTTTTAAACTTTTTTTTAGTTATTTCATAGGCGAATCGCTGTCGTGCCGATTAGACAGTACAACCTGAGTGTAACCCGCGGTAAGGTACCTGACATTTTTAATCCATTAGCAGCAACGAGGCCGGGCGACCCCATGAGTACAAAGCAAAATAACAGTGAACAGTGGGCAGTAGTAGCCAGGTTTCTGGTGTCAGGGGAAAGGTTCACTCAGGGGCCCCATTATGGACAGCCGTCAGTGAGGGTATAAGGGAGGGAGTGTCCATCGTTCCCTTTTGAAATTTCTGGCTGTTTTTTCGAAGATGCAAAATTGTTTATTACTAGATCAATGACGTTGCCGACAGAGTGGAAAATGTCCTGATTTATATTATCATTGATAATCATACTGCACGTCGATTCAGTTGCGCAAATATCAGGGGTGGCGATCTGTTTTTATGTTGATTATTGGGGGGGGGGGGGATGAGGGTAGCACCATCGAAGCGGGGCGCCACCATGGGTTGGCGCGTAGCGTTGAAGGGAATTTTTAGTTTACCAGACCCCATCAGATTGCAGGCAACGGCCTTTGGGTCATGCGGCAGTAAGCAACATCCCTAACAATCGTCAAGACAATTCCCATTTTTTTATTTCACGAAAATTCTTGAAGGAACTGAGCACTGTTTATTCCGCTACAATCCGGGCCACCGTCGGTGTTGATGCGCCTAGGTAAAAGAATTTTTTTGTTTTACAGGACCCCCCAGATGAAGGAAACGGAATTTCCCGGACGTTCATGCGCAGTAAGCCACCGTACCCTAAAATTGGCAAATAATTTCAGAATTCAATATTTTCGAAGAAACGTTTCTTGGAAGGATGTGATACGATGTGTACGTGTATTCCTTACAACTTTGGGCCAGCCCACCACCAATCAGCGACCGTGGACGCGTAGGGTTTTCGTCTTTACGCCCCCCGCAGATTGCAGGAAACGGCAATTCACAGCGCTGTATGGCAGTGATGGCAAGTCTGTAAAATTGCGATAATTTTTCAGAGAAATTTGTTTTCAAGAGAAACGTTCTTGAAGAACTGAGTGATGTTTATTCCTTACATTTGGGGCCGCATTAGTGGTTTCGTTAGTACAAGGAAATTTTGATTGAGCCTTACGAATTCCCCCAGCATTACCGGAGGAAACGGGTTACTCACATGCATGACGTACGGCCAAGTAAGCAGGCATCCCAAAAAATTGACAATACATTTATGAAATGTATACGCTCACAAGACAAACTCTTGAAGGAACTGATCTACGTTTATTCATTACAATTCGCGTCACCATCAGTTGACGGTACCGTAACAAGAAAACTAGTCTTAGACCACCCCCCCCCCCCCCCCCCCCCCCCCCAGATTGCAGGGAGCGGCACTTTCCGCGACTTATGGCGTATATGCAATCACTGAAATTGGACAGTAAACTTTCGAAAAAAACTGATAGATGTAATCCGTACATTCTTCATCGTGGTCTCCATTTCTACCGCAGCCATGTCTTAGAGATATTCATCGAGGACCCTTCCCATTGGGTTGGAGGCTGCCCCAGATTGAAAATTTGCCTTGAACGATCACTGTCATGGAAAATGTGTTGCATTTTTTTTCGGGCATTTGATTTGAAAGGAATTAAGCAGTGAGCAGATAATTTGGTACATTTTTCGACTAGTTGCGCTCAAATTTTTCGTCAAAAATGTTCATATCTCAGAATTGTTCGTTCCACCCGACTCCGCGACGTATAGTTCATACGTCAATCACGTAAAACTCTAATAAGTGCAACACGATCCACTGCCCTGTTGTTTTTCGTTACATATAGCTTTCACCTTCTATTAAAAACAGCACGTCAGGCTGGCAAAGCCAATCTGAACAATAGGATAGAAGTAGACTAAACTGAGTGCAGCGTTAAGAAAATGGCAGTAGTTGGATTGCGGCATGATTGTAGTGGGATTTTTTTTGTTGGCATTTCGGCCTTCTAAACAAAAAATTTCAAACAATCTAATAAGAAATATGAGTTAGAAATTTTTGGTTGGGCCCCGTATGTACAATTGATTATAGATTTTTTCGCCCCAGTCCCGCAAAATATTGGGGGGATATTTGATATATGCCCCCCCACAAAAATATTGGGGGAAAGGCTCCCCGCCCCCCCCCTCCGTGATCGCGGCCCATGGTAATGATTCTTTTTTTAAGAATAACAATATGATTGAAAATCGTCATGTGTAGGCCCCTATGCATACGGTAGGCCTATGCTAGATTCTCGTGTGTGCTACAGACGTTATAGACGCGGTGTGTAACCGTAGTCAGTAGGAGGTATATTTTCGGGGTGGCTAGTATGTGGTTTCTGGTTGATTCGCCCGTAAACAGCAGAATGTCTTCAGTTGGCGCGAAGCGAGGCGAAGGAATTTAAACCAATCAGCCTCACAGACACACCGGAAAGGCCGTTACTACTGACTTAACAATGCATTCACGCACATTACACAAAATTAACAAAGCACAACTGAAGGCGATAGAAACAAACTTGCTGAGATTCGCCAAGGAATCTTTACACTGGCAACCTTCAACTACCGTCGGGGAAGCCTGGCAATGGCAAACCCCCTCCATAGCATGTTGAAACAGGCGTTTGACTTTGTTTCCTGTATCAGTTAATTCAATAAATGTGCAGAGATGACCATTTAACCAATCGGTGATTTGTCCAACCAAAAAGCATGTGCGATTCGGTACTGATAGTCGTCAAGCGAATCATGGGCCCGGGGCTAAGTGGGCGGGCGACGCCAACGTGATTGCGCAATCGGACATTATTTCTTTCACTAAATGACGGGAAACGGCCCACATGTCTGCCTGGGAGGAAATTACTATATTGGTCTTATTTGTATAATTAAGAAACTCCAACCAAGTTTTGGCATTATGTTAGAGGATATCTTCTTTATTTGCCAATTTGACGGATTCCTAAGTTTCTTCGTTTGTAAGATGGATAGATAGATGACAATAGATAGCATAAGAATAGATAGAAGATAGATAGATAGATGCTATATCACTTTCTGCATCCGATATGGAAATTACATGCTTGCGATAAAATAGTGGTGAATGTGGTGATATGGGTATAGAAGAGGCATTGTGAGAATTATTCATGAGACCTCATATTGCATTTTCCCACAACAGGCCCCTGCGAACGATTTTTATACTGGGGGTGCTGAGCTCTCCTGACACAGCCACCTCACCCTACCCCTTACACAAAAACCTACTTTTCGTCATTTTCATTTTTTCAGATTTTTTTCTTTGCATTTTTTTTAAAATCTTTTTTTTAGTTATTCATAGGCGAATCGCTTGATACTCCGATTAGACCGTACACCCTGATGTACCCGCTGTAACGGTACCTTAATTTTGTTACTTAGCATCACGAGGCAAGGCGACCCATGAGTAAAAGCAAAATACCATGACCAGTGGGCGTAGTAGCCCAGGTTTCTGGTGTAAGGGAAAAGTTAACTCAGGGTCCCCATTATGACCGCCGTCAGTGAGGGTATAGGGAATGGAGTGTCCATCGTCCCCTGTTGAAAAATTCTGGTGTTTTCGAAGATGCAAAATTCTTTTATACTAGATCAATGGTTGAAAATGTCCGCTTTTTCCTATTTATCATTGATAATAATTCTTGCACTGATCTTCAGTTGGCAATTATCAGGGTGTGCGATCTGTTTTGATATTGGGGGGGGGGGGGGGGGGATGAGGGTACACCATCTAAGCGGAGTCGCCACAATGGGTTGGGGGGGCGCGTAGCGTTGAAGGGATTTTTAGTTTTACAGACCCTCCAGATTGTAGGGAGTGGCACTTCCCGGGCATTTGGGCAGTAAGCAACATCCTAAAAATCGTCTAATATCGCCAGTTTTTTTTATTTCAAGAACAGTTGCTTGAAGGAACTGATCAATCTTTATTCCGGGTACAATTCGGGCCACGGTCGGTTGTTGATGCGTAGTGTACAAGAATTTTTCTTGTTTTACAGACCCCCCAGACTGAGGAAACGGCATTTCCCGGAAACCGTATGGCAGTAGCCACGTCCCCTAAAATGGCAATAATTCATAATCATTTTCTAGAAACGTTCTTGAAGGATCGATCGATGTGTACGTGTAATTCCTACAATTTGGGCCAGCCGTCACCATCGGTTGGCGCCGGGCGTACCAGAAAATTTTACGTTCCACACAACCCCTAGATTGCAGGAACAGGCAATTCCCGCGCTGTATGGCATTAAGCAACGTCTCTAAAATTGGCGAAAATTTTTCAGAAATTTGTATTTCAAAACGTTCTTGAAGGACTAATTGATG
The DNA here is from genome assembly GCA_026419785.1 of Sclerodactyla briareus. Lineage (NCBI taxonomy): Eukaryota > Metazoa > Echinodermata > Holothuroidea > Dendrochirotida > Sclerodactylidae > Sclerodactyla > Sclerodactyla briareus. The sequence continues at coordinate 136,931 of JAODTK010004721.1, read as the reverse complement.
TTTATTCCTACAATTTGGGCCAGCATTAGTGGTTTCGTATAGTACAAGGAAATTTTGAGCCTTACGATCCCCCAGATTACCGGAAACGGTACTTCCATGCATGTCTTACGGCCATAAGCAACATCCCCAAAATTGACATACATTTCTGAAATGTTATCTCAAGAAACACTCTTGAGGAACTGATCTATCTTTATTCATTACAATTCGCGCCACCATCATTGACGTGTACCGTACAATAAAATATTCTTACAGACCACCCCCCCCCCCCCCCTATTGCGGGAGCGGGGAACTTTCCGCGAACTTTATGGCAGTATGCAAGCACGAAATTGCAGTAATTTTCCCGAAAACTGATTCGATGTAATCCTTACATTTCTTTCCTCGTGTCCCATTTCGACCGCAGGCCATGTCTTAGAGATATTCCATCGAGGCCCTTCCCATTGGGTTGGAGGCGGCCGCAGATTGAAAATTTGCTTGAACCATCACTGTCATGAAAGGTGGGGCATTTTTCGGGCTTTGATGAAAGGAATTAAGCAGTCCGCAGATAATTTGGTCATTTTCAAGATAGTTTGCGCTCAATTTGTCGTCAATTTCTCCTGTCTCAGAATTGTTTGCCCCGCCTCCGCGCCTGATAGTTCCATCGTCAATCACGTAAACCTCATACTAATGTGCACGATCCCTGCCCCTGTTGATTTTCGTTTACATATAGCTTTCACCTTCTCTTAAAAACAGCACGTCAGGCTGGCAAAGCCATCTGAACAATAGGATTTCAAAGTAGACAAACTGTGTGCATGTTAAACAATGGCAGTTGGATTGCGGCTTGTTGTATGGGATTTTTTTTGGCATTTCGGCCTTCTAAACAAAATTTTCAACAATCTAATAAAGCCTATGATTTAGACATTTTGTTTGGCCGTACTGTACATTGATAATAGGATTTTTTCGCCAGTCCTCAAAATAGTGGTGTATATTTGATTTATCCCCCCCCAAATATTGGGGGACTGTCCCCGCCCCCCCCCCCCCTTCGTGATCGCCGCCCATGGTAATGATTCTTTTTTTAAGGAATAAAAATATGATTGAAAAATCGTCATGTGTAGGCCCCTATGCATACGGTAGGCCTATGCCTAGATCAGTGTGTGCCTACACCCGTAAGTACGCGGTTGTGAAGTAGTAGTAGTAGGCCTATTTCGGGGTAGTTATGTGGTTTTGTGATTGCCCGGCAAGCAGAATGGCTTCAGTTGGCGCGAAGCGAGGCGAAGGAATTTAAAACTCACTCACAGACCACCGAAAAGGCCAGTTTACTACTGACTTAACCACGTTCACGTCCGTTACACAAGATTAACAAAGCCCAACTACGGCGATAGAAACAAAATTGGCTGAGATTCGTCAGGAAACTTTACACCTGGCAACCTGCCACTACCGGTCGTGGAACCTGGCCAATTGCAAACCCTCCCTAGCTGTTGAAACGGCGTTTGCTTTGTTCTCCTCGTGGGGGAGCGGGGGGGGCAGGTCTCATTCCTCTATGTGAAGGATGACTTTAACCAATCGGTGATTTGTCCAAACCAACGCCTGTGAGACGTCGTTCTGCTCTCTGTCCAGCTGATCTGGGCGGTACTAGTGGAGCGGTGCGACGCCACGTTGATTGCGCAATCGGACATTATTTCTTTCACTAAATTACGGGAACGGCCATGTCTGCTGGAAATTACCTCTATTGGTCTTATTTGTAATAATTTAAGCACAACCTCCAACCAGTTTTTTGGCATATGTAGATGGATATTCTTCTTTATTTGACCATTTGAAGGATTCATATTATTCCGAACTTCCGCGGCGATACCAGACAGCCACAATACGCGGCATAGCCGAAACGTGCTTCGCTCAATTTTATGCTCAAATGCATCAATTCTTCGATAATCCTCATTTTCGGTGCTTTGTAAAATGTTATTGCAAGTCTTCTGTAAATATTGATGACCTCTCATTGTCGATTTTTCCGCGATCATCATATCAACGCCAATGTGCTACTGATGACTGACAACTACGTCCTCGAATGTAATGAGCAAAATCCCATTTCTGGGATTTGTCAAACGAAGTCCTGCAGACGGTATATGTTGTGATAGTCGACTGTTGGATTTACGCACTCTATGTTTGTTCTGGGGCGTAGGGCCTCCTATTCAGGAACGCTCTCCATTCGTCTGGGCTTTTAGCAGGCTAACCCCTTCCCCCCATGTTGAATGCTGACGCTAGGGTGCATGGAGAACAACCTACTAATTATGTTTGTGGGGGGGATAGTGGCATGGGTGGTAATTGTCTGAAAAACGGGTGCAAAAAGGGGCGGGATTTTGATCAGTTGTCAGGTGCCTGAGGATTTGATGAACATATAAGGACACTTCGATATCTTTTTCCAATACTATCAGATCAATCATTAAAAAAATCAAGGTGAATTTTGGGTCATATTAGGATCTCTTCCATTCAGTGCTCAGTTACAACTGAATAACGAACTTACGCAGCCATCCTTGATCTGGTGAGCCTAGCCTGGATCCAAATTTTCGTGCAGATATTGAATCCAGTGACAGCTCTTTAAGTCTCAAATATCGACTGGGGTGCTGGACACATGACCTGAAATTGGTAGGAGTGCTCCGCACCCCGTCCCCCCGTCAACCCCGTCACCCCGTCACCCCTCACCCCGTCACCCCCTGTCACCCCCATCACCACCCCCCCCCCCCTCCTTCCAGGGGCCTGTCCACAATGCAACTTGCCAGCCATATGGAAATTAAATAGGGCACATCCATTCTCACCTCCTCTTGAACATTCGTCCATCCGAATCTTCAACTTTTATTGTCATATCCCGATCCTTTTGTGCCAACTACAAAAAGCTTCGGTTTTGGATTGTAGTTGTCCAATGGAGATTTATTTATTCTGTTATTTGAAACGAGAATGGACTACTTCCGAGGTGGCTTTCGGCATTAGATTTCGTCCCGTTGTTCGGCGAACGCATCTCCATTTGTTAATAGTTAGGTAACTGCCTGAACTTGCAATACGCTTGAAGGTAACACAGGCTATGGAAACACACGTAACTTTAATCATCGAACTAATGTTAAGTTACTCAAACAGCGCAGGATGTCTTATCTGTGAGCGACTGTTTCATATGTAATGGTCGGCACACAATTTTTATTCATATCCGTATTACCATAAGGATTTCTCCCGAACAGGAGAATCTGAGAATTCTCCTAAACAGGATCATCTTCCCGGTACTGAGAGGGTAAAATGTGAAACAGGTTCATTTCCAAGATTTTCAACCCTCACCCACACTTTTGCCGCATCCAAATGTGCCCCCCAGGACTGTGGTTTTTTTTGTCCATTTTCGCCTATGACCATCTGACCATGACTTTTTGTCTTTAATGTCACAATATACTCACTCAGCCTACGCAATTGTCGCAGTGGAATATAGGAAGTCGTGCTCTTTCTTTGGATGTACAGAAGCCTATCCGCGAAGTATGGGAAGCCAGGTCGCTGAACTGGCGACAGTGTTGACAGCACATCCAATGAACTTCACTCAAAGTAACTGCAGAGTTAGGACGGAGAGGCTAAGAACTCTGTTGTTTGAATTCATTACTCGTACCGGGATGAAGAAACCCCGAGCAAAGTGGGGTGATCCCGAACGCGGGGTACTCCGCCAACTTCAGTATGCTGCAATCGGTTAATACTAGCTCGGGGCAGTTCTCATAACAGGTCCAGCTTGAATTACAACCAAGGGGCTGGAAATTATCACTCGTGAGACGTTCAAAATAGTGTACAATACCCCAGTGACTTGTTACATTAGTCATTTGAGGAGTCCGTTTGTTGCAAATTATTCGTAACCCGAGTCCTATATAACCTATAATGTACTTAGTCATTACTACTCCATTGAGTTTATAGTAGGAACAACGGGTCACTGGGTAAAACTGCGACTGGATATCTGGGGTACCGATATAGCGAAGGCTGGTTCACATTTTCACAGTACCATATATATTTGTTGAGGCTGTAGGATTCTGGGCTACACATTAATTCTTCGGGAGTCGGATGAGGGGTTTTTGGATATGAAAACATCGTACTGTTTGATATCAATTGCTGCATCTCCTCCCGGGAGACGCATGACTTCGCGAGTATTAAAATGTATCCAGAGAAATCACCTCTGGGATGCTGAAAGACTGAGTCGGAAAGGCGCAAATTGAAGCCCAATAATTATAGCCGAGTTTCCGAACCAAGTAGTGGAGTACTAACCAACGAGTAGTAGGTTCTTCCGACACTGTTTTTTGTGTCACGCGGAAAGCTTAATAGCATAGCAATAAAAGGGGACCGAGGGAGATCATCGCCTTTGAACACGTTTTGAACTTGTGACTCTTTCAAATATCCCTTGAGGCGGAGTATTTGGGGACATTCTAAGAGGACGCAGACCGTGTTGTGCATTGCTAACGAGGCAGAGCGTAGTTTGGGCATTGGCTAATGTCCCTTCTTTTGGGAAATAATCACTAAATCGTAGACCTATATTTGTGCAAGCATTGTATGAAACTTTCACGAACACTACTACTCAACAACATATCATTATGGTTCTACAGAAAAGGATGAGATGATGGATTCGCTTGTGTTCGAGTTGAAATGCAATCCAGCTGTCCAATAGCCCGCATTGCAGACAAAGTGGCAAGAAAAGTGGCCAAGTGGCAAGAAAAAATGAGTTGGAAGATTTGAATGGAGCATCGAACCCGACGACGGAGAGCTCTTGCCTTGCTGTGGTTCTGAATTTATTTGCATCTCCCCCCTCCCTCTCGCCATTTTGGACTTGACTTGGTATTACATGACACACCCTGCGAACCTTTTTCTCGGACCAGGATGGAACGGTTTGGCGGGGAATGAGGGGTGTCTCTAAACTGCAAGAACCACGAGAGTCCAATCAGGTATTAGTGGGTTTCAGCAAGGAGGGCGAGAGGGAACGCCGGGGGGGTGAAAAGGGGTCCCCCCCCAAATGCCACGAACCTGACAGTCGCTTGATTCAGTCAGACAGAAAATGAACTTGGTCTGGTGAAATTGTCTGGGAGCATGGTTTGGCAAGGAGGTGCACCCAATCCACGAACCGATGGCTTCCTCCCGGTAATGTTGGGGGATGAATGTCCTGAATGGAAGTGATGGGTGAACCTGTCCTATTGCTGAAGCGTTGGTGACCAGTTTCCCTACATATTCGCCTCAACCCCCCCCCCCCCCCTCACGACGTTGGGGCCCTTTTAGGCCAGATACCGGTCATCCTCGTGCCTTTGATAATATTTAGTCCGTGCGCTTCTGATTCAAGAAGAGTCGCCCCTATTTTCCGGTCCGCCTACTATTTTGATGGGCATTTCAGCATTTTGAGGCACTGATTTGACCACTTCGAAGTTTTCACACTGATTTGAGAAAGGCCGCCCCATTCCCAAATTAATTGAAATTTGAAATGAATTCCCCGAACGCCAGCTTATTATATGGTGCGTGTGGTATTTCTCTATTGCCTCCCGCTTTCGTCAACTGAGTCAGTCGCATATCAGACATTTTGACTCAGGCCTACTATGAAGCCGAGGTAGAATTTATTCCGAGGTGACATCTGCGTCCGTGAAGAGTAGGGGGTTAACATTGCCTTGAAATACAAACTTGCCTGAAAAAAAGCCAACTGACGCAGGCCTGTAGTGTAAGGGAATGTAAGGGTGAGCGGGTCACATGATGGTGTGCAGTATCGGATTTAATTTTGGAAGAATACCTAAGCATAGCGCCACCTCACTATTGATTGCGTAATGAACATTTTTAAAGTAGTCTCTCAGATCACTGGAAAAATGCATACACTGCGGCCCCACGGAGACCTGTTCCATTAGATACTCTCTGGTTTCTGAAGGAATAATCTAGTTGATAACTGGTTCTAGTGGCAAAATCTGGGGGTTAAATATGATGTGACCCTATGAGCGACCGCCTCCATCCCTTTTATTATGGATTCCATGGACACTTCTCATGGGGCTAAATGCTCCGAGGGGGACGGCAGTCCACTAGATCCCGGTAAAACCGCGCATGGCGTTGGAACTTGACTCCGTAACTATTTTCTCACAAATCGTAGTGAATTACAAATCTTTCCTGATACTGAAACTAGATAATCGTTTGTGAGGGCATTTTTCCATTATTTGATGGAGTGTTGCCTAGCTGGCCCGGGAACAACCTTCGGTTCTGGGGATGATATATGTACTCCGGGACATATCGTGCTCGAAGGCTTTGTGCCTGTGTCTGGGGGTACAGTTCCATTGTGGGGGGTCAGGGTCTTCGCCTCTGGAACCCAGTGTCATCGGTTTACTCTGAGGATCCAACCGATGTTTCATAAATTCTAGTCCACCAGAGAATCTCGAGGAGTAAGACAGGAATAAAGCCATGTTGATTTGCTCATGCACGTGTTGCTTTCAATCTTGCAGGGACACATGGGGATATTGCCAAAGATAATTGCGCTTGCGGTCAAGGGTACAAAGGACTGCGTAAGGTCTCGGGGTGGGGGGGGTCCAATGGACCTAGCCAAGTCATTGCATTCTAGAGCAACCGTGAGCTTACGTGGTGCCGTTCCCCTGAATCAAATCCTAATCGTTAGAATCATGTCGCCAACTGGACGAAAGGTCTATCAATATCTGATGGGTTAAACTTTGTTCATATGGAGAAGTACAAATAGTGGCGGTGGTGTTGGACCTTCATGTTTAAATAATATTGGAGTATAGTATCAAGTATCAACTATAATTTCTCTGTGTTTTCCTGACAATCCCTTTGAATCTCTTGTCCATTGAATTTACTCATTTGGGCATGATCGATTTGTTGGGGGTTGTTTACCTGTCACCGCATTCGAGTGCCCTGATTTTGGGCAAATACACTGATTACATTCTTCTAAGTTGGTTCTAGCATTGCTATATCTTGGTGACTTTCAATATTGACCATGCTCATTAGAAAAATGCTCATGTTAATACTTAATTGACAGTTTGCAGTCTCACAGCTCTTACCATGTTATCCATCAGCCTACAAGTATCACAGAGCACTCCAGCACATTATTAGACATTTTTTACAAAGGGTCATTGATCCTCTCTGCTGGTGTTTATTAGTGACGACCTCCCCGATCATTAACCTGTTGGCTTATGAATTGCGCAGTTGTGCTTCTTCACATGCCCATCATAAGCACAGTCTAGACAATTACGTCGCCAGCTGATTCAAGAGCGTTTGAGCAAATCTGGCCTACTGTCAGCGGGGAGACCCGGTTCTCGGTGACATGATGTCAATTCGGCTTACCACTAAATTCGTGAATTTTATAAGGATTATAATCTACATTTCCTCTTACAGCGACACATTAGTTGTCCCTAGATAGGAAGAATTTGGTACTATGGTAGTTTAAATTCCTGTCTCACAACAAAAGAAATTAAAAGCTTTTCAGAAAATACAAGCGTCACCCGTCCCGACATAAATAAGGGCGAATTAATACAAGATTTAGGACTAGACTGAATTTCTTATCCTTATTGCTGAATATAATCACTACAATGATGGGTTCTCAAACCTGAATGCACAAGCGACATGGAATGGAAATCCATTAGATTTTACTGGGAATAAACAAGGGAGGTTGTCAGCGAATTATTGAACGTGATCGATCATTACTGATCTCAATGCTAATTTGTAATATATTTACTGACTATTATGTCAACATCGGTCCTGCTCTTGGCTCTTTATCCCTCCAATGACACCGGTCGTTGAGAAACTATTTACCTTCTTCCAAGGCTCTTTTATGTTTTTCATCCATCGGTGAACATGAAAATTGTAAATTGTATCAGAGTCTAAATGTTTATCCAGGGCGTGAGAGTATTTCCTGTAAGGTGTCAAAACAGTAAAAGTTTAATTTTAGCTCGGCCTTTTACCCACCTAATAATATTTCTTTCAGAAAGGCATATGCCCTTATGCAATAAAATGTCGTGTTGTCCTCTTCACAAAAAGGAAGACAGAAACAGAAAGATAATACAGGCCGGTTTCAAGTGTTACCAATATTATATAATACACTCGTTTGCTAAATTTCCTGTCACTTCATAGTATCTCAAGATGACCAGATCCCACAACAGGTGTTATGAAACTTTATTGAAAGATGCTGCTTCGTAAATTGATAACGCTTACCAGCATGTGGTGTTAATGGATCTTCCAAGGCGTTTGACGTTCTAAACTATGATATACTTCCTCATGAATTAAAGCATTATGGGTGTAAAGGAAATTTCCCCTAGCCAAATTTGCAATTACCTTTCTGGCAGGAAGCAATATGTTACAATAAATGATACGACTGACAGGCCCCTTCGAATGATTTTTATACGGGGGTGCTGAGCTCTCCTGACTAAAGACACCTCACCCTACCCCGTACACAAAAACCTACATTTTCGTCAGTTTCATTTTTCAGACTTTTTCTTTGTCATTTTTTTAAACTTTTTTTAGTTATTTCATAGCGAATCGCGTGATTCCCATTAGACAGTACCCCTGATGTACCCGCGGTAACGTACCTTAATTTTTTTTAATTAGCAAACTAGCAGGCGACCCATTATAAAAGCAAAATACAGTGAACAGTGGGCTATTAGCCAGGTGTCCTGGGTAAGGGGGAAAAGTTACTCAGGTCCCCATTATGGCCCGCCGTCAGTGAGGGTATACGGGCAGGGTGTCCATCGTCCCCTTTGAAAATTCTGGCTTTTTCGAAGAGCACACTTGTTTATACTAGATCAATGAGTTGACAATGTCCTGCTTTTCATATTAATACTTGATAATAATTACTTGCACTGTCTTTCAGTTGGCAATTATCAGGGGTGTCGATCTGTGTTTTCATTATTGGGGGGGGGGGGCATATGAGGTAGCACCATCTAAGCGGAGCGCCACCTAAGGTTGGCGCGTAGCGTTGAAGGGAATTTTTCGTTTTACAGACCCCCCCGATTTCAGGGAACGGCCCTTCTGGGGTCATTTGGCAGTACGCAACCTCCCTAAAATCGTCATAATTCCCATTGTTTTTTTATTTCAAAACTTCTTGAAGGAACTGAAAAATGTTTATTCCGTACATACGCCACGGTCGGTTGTTGATGCGTAGTGTACAAGAATTTTTCTTGTTTTACAGACCCCCCAGATTGAAGGAAACGGCATTTCCCGGACTGTATGGCAGTAGCCACGTCCCTAAAGTGGCAATAAATTTCCAGATTCATATTCTATAAACGTTCTTTGAAGGGATTGATCTATGTGTACGTGTATTCGCTACAATTTGGGCCAGCCACCACCATCCGCTATTGGACGCGTAGGGTTTTTCTTTTTACCAACCCCTCCGATTGCAGGAATGGGCAATTCCCGCGCTGTATCGCAGGGGACAACGTCTCTAAAATTGGCGATAATTTTTCAGAAATTTGTATTTCAGAAACTTTTCGTTTGAAGGAAATAATGATTTTTCTTCCTTCATTTTTGCCAGCATTAGTGGTTCGTATAGGTCCAAGGATTTTGAGCCTTACGACCCCCAGATTCCGGAACGGTCCTTCACATGCATTCTTACGGCAGTAAGCAACATCCCCAAATGACAATACATTTTCTGAAATGTATATCTCAGGAACACTCTTGAAGGAACTGATCCTACGTTATTCATTACCATTCGCGCCACCCATCAGTTGACGTGGTACCGTACAAAAAATAGTCTTACAGCACCACCCCCCCCCCCCCCCCAGAGATTGCAGGGAGCGGCCCTTTCCGCGACTTATGGCAGTATGCATCACTGAAATTGACAGGTAATTTCCTAAAACTGGATCGGGATGTTTAATCCTTACAGTTTCTTCATCGTGGGTCTCCAGTTCTACTCGCAGCATGTCTTAGGATTTCCATCGAGTACTCTTCCCAATTGGGTGGAGGCCTGCCGCAGATTGAAAATTGCTTGAACATCACTGGTCACTGGAATGGGTGTGCATTTTTCGGGCATTTGATTGAAGGAATTAAGCCAGTCAGCAGAAAATTTGGTCATATTTCAGATTACTAGTGTTGCGCTCAATTTTTCGTCAAAATTTCTCATGTCTCAGAATTGTTTCGACCCGCTCCGCGCCTGTATAGTTCCATACGTTCACTCACGTACCTCCATACTAATGTGCACGCTCCCCTGCCCTGTTGTTTTTCGTTACCTATAGCTTTCACCTTCTATTAAAAACATCACGTCAGGCTGGCAAAGCCAATCTGAACACTAAGGCATCTAGAGTAGACTAAACTGTTTGCAGTGTTAAGAAATGGCAGTTTGGATTGCGGCATTGTTGTAATGGATTTTTGTTTTTGGCATTTCGGCCTTCTAAACACAATTTCAACATCTAATAAGAAATATTAGTTAGACATTTTTTGTTTTTGGCCGTACGGTACTATGATTATAGCTTTTTTTCACCCAGTCCGCAATATATTGGGGGGATATTTGATATATGCCCCCCCCCAAAAATATTGGGGGACATGTCCCCCGCCCCCCCCTCCGGATCGCCGCCCATGGTAATTGAATTCCTTTTTTTTAAGGACTAAAATATGATTAATTTCGTCCTGTGTAGGCCCTTATGGCATACGGTAGGCCCTATGCCTAGACATGGTGTGCCTACAGCCGTAGACGCGGTTGTGACGTAGTAGTAGTAGTCCTATTTCGGGGTAGGTATGCGGTTTATGGTGATGTGCCCGAAAAAGCAGAATGTCATCAGATGGCGCGAAGCGAGGCGATCCTTTTGAAACACATCATGCCTCACAGACACCGAAAGGCAGTACTACTGACTCAACCATGTTCACGTCCATTCACCAAATTAACAAAGCAAACTTACGCGATAGAAACAAAAGTGCTGAGATTCAAGGAATCTTTACACTGGCAACCTTCCGCTCCGGTCGGGGAAGCCTGGCAATGTGCAAACCCCTCCTACCTGTTTGACAACTGCTGTTGACTTTGTTCTCCTCGATCAGTCTCATTCACCATATGTTCAGGATGAACCCTTTACCAATCGTGATTGTCCTAAACAACCGCCTATGCGACTTCGTTCTGCTCTCTGTCAAGCTGAATCATGGGCGTACTAGTGGGGCGGTGCGACGCCAACGTGATTGCGCAATCGTACATTATTTCTTTCACTAATTACGGGAAACGGCCATTGTCTGCCTGGGAAACTTACCTCTGTGGTCTTATTTGTGAATAATTTAGACAACCTCCAACGTAGTTTTGGCATATGTTAGATGGATAGATCTTCTTTAGTTGCCCATTTGAAGGATTCCTATTTTTCTGAACGTCGGCGGCGATACCAAAACAAGCCACAATACGCCGCGCATAGCCGAAACAGTGCCTCGGTCAATTTAGGCTTCAAAAGCATCATTCTTCGATAAATTCACATTTTCGGTGTTGTAAAATGTTCTTGCCAAGTCTCTGTAAATCTTGCTGACCTATTATTGGGCGATTTCCGCGGATCATTCATATCACCGCCCGTGTGCTACTGATGACTGACAACTACGTCACTCGAATCGTAATGATCAAAATCCCAATTTTCTGGGATTTGTCAAACGAAGTCCTGCAAACGATATGGTTTGGTGAATCTTCGACTGTGGTATATCTACTAACGTGCGATAGACCCTCTTTTAAGAACGGCTTCTCCATATCTTCTTCTTACAGCTAACCCCTCCCCCATGTTGAATGTTGACGCTAGGTTGCCTGCGAGCCAACATACAAATACCTACATTTTTATATACAGATTTCATTCTTGCAAATTCAACTTTTCGGTATTTTAATATCAGTTGCAGTGCCTTTGAGGATTTTATGCAACCCTCATAAGGACTTCAAGAGATTCTTTTTTTCCAATACTATCAGATCAATCATCGCCATAATCAGTGAAATTTGGGTCATATTAGGATAATCTTCCATTCAGTTGCTCAAGTGCACTGAATAACAAACAAAAACTTACGCGAGTCCAGCTGATCGAAACCGGGATACCACTTTCGTGTCAAATATTGATCCATGCCAGCTTTAAGCTCAAATATCGCCTGTGGTCTGGGACACACTGACCTGCAATCGGTAGGGGGGGTGCCCGCACCCCGTCACCCCGTCAACTCCGTCATCCCCGGCACCCCCAGACCACCCCCCCCCCCTCCCTTCGCAGGAGCCTGTTCCACAATGCAACTTTCAGGCCATATGGAATAAATAGGGCACATCCATTCTCACCCCTCCTGGAACATTCCTCCCAATCCGAATCTTTTCAACTTTTATTGCATATTCCAGGACCTTGTTGTGCCAACTCAAAAGCTCGGTTTGGGATTAGTAGTTGTCCAATGGAGATTTGCTGTTATTCTGTTATTTGACAGAATGGACTACTTCCGGAGTGCTTTTCGGCATTAGATTCGCCCCGTGTTCCGAACACAGCTCCAATTTTTTTGGTTGTTCATAGTTAGGGTAACTGCCTGAACTTGCAATAACGTCCGTGAAGGTGACACATGCTATGGAAAACACGTAACTTTATAATCGAACTAATGTTAGATTTATCAAACTCGCAGGGATGTCTTATCTGTGAGCGACTGGTTTCATATGGTAATGGTCGGCAAACATTTTATTCAAGCCGTCTTAACATCAGGATCTTCCCGAACAGGAGAATCTTATAATTCTCCTAAACAGGAGCATCTCCCGGACTGAGGAGGGGTAAAAATGTGAAACAGGTCATTTCCAAGATTTTCACCCCTCACCCACACTTGTGCGCATCCAATGTTGCCCCCCCAGAATGTGCGTTTTTTTGTCCTTTTCGGCCGAATGACCCTCGTGACCATGACTTGGTGTCCATTTAATGTCAACAATAGACTCCATCAGCCTGACGCAATTGCGCCAGTGAGTTCGGAAGCGTGCTCTTCTTTGGAATGTACAGAAGTCCAGATCCGGAAGTATGGGAAGCCAGGTGCGCTGAACTGGCGACAAGTGTTGACATCCTCATCCAATGACTTCAACTCAAAGTAACTGCATGAGTTAGGACGGAAGGCGAAGAACTCGTTTGTTTGAATCCTTACTCGTACCGAGATGAAAGAAACCACGAGAATAAGTCGGGGTGATCCCGAACCGGGTAACTCCGGACAACGTCCAGTATTCTGCAATCGGTAATACAGGCTTCGGGGCAGTTCTCATAAATGGTTCAGCTTGATTACACCCAAGGGGCTTGGAAATATCACTCGTGAGACGGTCAAAATAGTGTAAAATACACCCATTGACTTTTTACATTTCATTTAGGAGTCGTTGTTGCAAATTATTCGTACCCGAGTTCTATATAACCTGTATATGTACTTAGTCATTACTACTCCCTGTGAGTTGATAGTAGGAACAACGGGTCTGGTACAACTGGGGGGGGGGGGGGGGGGGGGGGGGGGGGGGGGGGGGGGGGGGGGGGGGGGGGGGGGGGGGGGGGGGGCGGGGGGGGGGGGGGCGACTGGAATCTGGGTTACCGATACTAGCGAAAGGCGGTTCAATTTTCACAGTACATATAATATTTGTTGAGGCTGTAGGATTCTCCTCCCACTTCCTTCTTCGGATTCGGGATAGGGGGGTTTTGGATATAGAACACATCGACTGTTTGATTATCCAATTGCTGGCATCTCTCTTCCCGTGAGACGCATGACTTCAGCGAGTTTAAAAAATATTATCCGGAGAAAAGGCCACCTCTGGGATGCGAAAGCTGAGTCGGAAAGGCCGGCAATTGAAGCCCAATAATTAGAGCCTAGTTCCGAACAAGTAGTCGGAGTACTAAACCACGAGTATCGGGTTCTGCGCCGACACTGTTTTTTTGGTCACGCGGAAACTATCCATAGCATAAAAGAGGGACCTGAGTGAATATCAATCGCTTTGACACGTTTTTGAAATATTTGACTCTTTCAAATATTCCCTTGATGCGGAGTATTTGGGACCTTCTAGAGGACGCAGACCGTTTGTTTGCTTGCTAACGATGCAAGCGTATTTTGCATTGCAAATGCCCTCTCTTTTGGGAGAAAATCACGTAAATCGTTAACCCTATATTTTTGAAAGCATTGTATGAAAATTTCACGAACACTCACTCAACCACATAATCATGATGGTTCTACAGAAAATGATAGATATGGATTCGCTTTTGTTTCGAGTTTGAAATGCAATCCGCGTCCCATAGGCCCTCATTGCAGACAAGTGGCAAAAAGTGCCAAAGTGGCAAGACAACATGAGTTGGAAGAATTTTTGATGGAGCTCGACCCGACACTGCGAGCTCTTGCCTTGCTGTGGTTCTGAATTTATTTGCATCCTCCCCCCTTCCCTCTCCGCCATTTTTGGAATTGACTTGGTAATTACAATGACACACCCTGCGAACCTTTTTTCTTCTGGACCAGGATAGGACGACGGTTGGCGGGAATGAGGGGGGTCTCTAACACTGCGAAGAACCCGAGTAGTCAATCGGTTGGGGGTGTAAGGGGGGGTGTGGAGGTATTCATGTTTCAGCAAGGAGGGCGGAGAGGACGCCCGTGAAAAGGGGTCCCCCCCCCAATGCCACGAACCTGACCATCGCTGATTCAGTCAGACAGAAAATTGAACTGTTGGGTGAAATTGGTCTTGGTACATGGGGTTTTGCAGGAGTGCACCCAAATACCACGAACCTGATGGTCTGTCCTCCCGGAATGTATAGGGGGATGAATTTCCCTGAATGGAATTGATGGGTGAACCCTGTCATATTGCTGAAGCGTTTGTGCACCAGTTTCCACTACATTTTCGCTCAATCACGACGTTGGGGCCTTTTAGGGCCATACAAAATAAAAAAATAAAAAAAAAAATTAATAAAAAATTAAAACTATACCGGGTCAATTACCGTGCCTTTATAATATTTAGTCGGTGCGCTTCTGAATTCAAGAAGAGCGCCCCTATTTTTCCGGCTCCGCCTATATTTTGATGGGCATTTCAGCATTTTGAGGGCACTGAGTTGACATTCGAGTTTTTCACAACTGATTTGGAGAAGGCGCCCATTCCCAATTATTGGAAAGTTGAAATGAATTACCCGAACGCCGCTTTATGATAATGGGGCGTGGGGTATTTTCTCTATTGGGTCCCTCCAGATTTCTTCAACTGAGTCCGTCGAATATCTGACATTTTGAAGCAGACACTCACTAAGTAAAGCCCGAGGTAGAATTTATTTCCGAGGTGACATCTGCGTCCGGTGAAGAGTAGGGGTAAAAGTGCCTTAAAATCCAACTTGATGAAAAAAATCCACCTGACCGCAAGGCCTGAGTGTAAGCGAATGGTAGGGTAGCGGTAACAGATGTGAAATAAAGCAGTATCGGAATTTATTTTTGGAAGAATACCTAAGCATAGCGCCACCCTCACTATTGATTGCGTACATAACATTTTAAAAGGAGTGGCCTCTCAGATCACTGGAAAATGCATACCTGCGGCCCATCGAGGACCTTTCTCATTATACTCTCTGGTTTCTGAAGGAAAATAATCTAGTTTCTAAACGTGGTGTTTCTAGTGGGCAAATCTGTGGGGTTCAATATGATTGGACCATATGAGCGAAACGCCTCCATCCTTTTTCTTATGGATTCCATGGACACATTCTCTCAGGGGGCTAAAATGCTCATCGGGGGACGGCAGCCACTGATCCCGGTAAACCGCGCCATGGGCGTTGAACTTGACTCCGAACTATTTTTCACAATCGTAGTGAATTACAAAACAAAACACAAAAAACAAATCAAAGAAAAAAAAAAATCTTTCCTGATACTGAAAACTAGCTAAATCGTTGTGATGCTTTTTCCATTATTTGATGGGTTTGCCTAGCTGTGCCCGGACAACCTTCGGTTCTGGGATGATGATCTGTACTCGGGAACATATTCCGTGCTCGAAGGCCATTGGGTGCCCTGTTCTGGGGTACGGTAATTGTGTCAAGGGGTCCAGGGGTTTCGCCTCTGGAACCAGTCATCCGTTTTACTCTGAGGGCCACCGTATGTTATCATAAATTCTAGTCACCAAGAACTCGAGGATACGACAGAAATAAAGCATTGTTGATTTGCCATGCCTTGGTGCTTTCAGTCTGGTCCGGGACACAATGGATCTTGCCAAAGATATTGCGCTTGCTGGTCCAAGGGTACAAAGGACTGCGGAAAGGTCTCTGGGGGGGGGGGCCCAATGGATCCTAGCCATATCTTGCATTCTAGAGCAACCGTCATCTTACGTGGCCTTTTCCCTGAACGAATCTCTAAATCGTTAGAATCATAGTCGCAAAGCTGGGGTACGAAAATGTCCATCAATGTCGATGGTATACTTTGTTCATACTGGGAGAAGTACAACTATGGCGGTGGTGTTGGACTTGATGTTAATAATAATATTGATTATAGTATCAATTTTATCACCTATAATTTCTCTGTGTTTTTTCATGACAATCCTTTGAATCTCTTCCATGAGTTTAATCATTTGGGCATGATCCGATTGTTTGGGGTTGTTTCCGTCACCGAATTCGGTGTCCTGATTTTGCAAATACACTAATGACATCTTCTAGAGTTGGGTTCTAGCATTGCTATAGTCTTGGTGCTTTTCATATTGACATGCTCCATTAGAAATGCTCATGTTATGACTTAATTGACAGTTTGCATCTTCACAGCTTTTACCATGTTATCCATCAGCCTACAAGAATCACAGAGCACTCCAGCACATTATTAGACAATATTTTCACAAATGTCATTGATCCCTTTCTGCTGGTGTTAATTATGACTACTCCCCGATCATTACCGTTTTCTTATGATGAATGCCATTGTTTGCTTCTATCCATGCCCTCATATAAGCATAGCAGTCTAGACATTACGTCGCCAGCTGATTCAAGAGCGTTGAGCAAGATCTGCCTCATGTCAGCGGGGAGACCGTTCTCGGTGACAATGAATGTCATTCGGCTTACACAATTGGTTTTTTTTGAATGTTTATACGGAATTATAACGACATTTCTCTTACAGCTGACAATTAAGTGTGTCCAAGATAAGGAAGATTTGTGGAGATGGGTATTTTAAAATTCCTGTCTCACAAGATAAGCTTTTCCGAAAATAACAATCGTCACCCGTCCGCATAAATAAGGCGAATTATACAAGATTTTAGGATCGACTTATTCTGTCACTCCGTAGTGCTGAATATAATCACTACAATGATGGGTTCTCAAACCTGATGCACAAGAGACATGGGAAAGGAAATCAAATTAGATTTTACATTGTATAAACAAAGGGAGGTTGCAGCGAATAATTGAAGTGATCGATCTATTACTGATATCATGGTATTTGTAATATATGTTAATGACTATTTTGTCAACATCGGTCCTGCTCTGGGCTCTTTTATCCCGCCAATGACACCTGGGTCGTTTGAGAACTCTTTACCTTCTTCAATGACTCTTTTATGTTTTTTCATCCCATCGGTGAACATGACTTGTAAAGTGTATCAAGGTCTAAAAATGTTAGTCGCCGGGCTTGAGAGTATTTCCTGTTAAGGTGTCAAAACGAAGTCCTGCAGACGATATGTGGTGATATTCGACTGTGGTATATAGACTAAGTGCGATAGCCCCGCTTTACGAACGGCTTCTCCATATCTTCTTCTTAGGCAGGCAAACCCCTCGCCAATGTTTAATGTTGACGCTAGGGTGCATGCGAGCCAACATACAAAGACGTAAATTTGTAAGACAGGATGGAAATTCTTGAAGAATTCAAGTTTTCGGTATTTTATCAAGTTGTCAGTGCCTTGAGGATTTATGAAACAATCATTTGAAGGGAAACTTCACGAAGATTTTTTCCTGGTTTTTTTTCCCAATACTATTCAGATCAATCATCGAAAAATCAAGTGAATTTGGGGTCATATTAGGATATCTCCATTCAGATTGCTCAAGTACACTGAATAACAACTTACGCAAGCAGCTGGATCGAAAACCGGGATAACCCCATTTCGTGCCAAATATTGATCCATGCAGCCTTTAAGCTAAATATGAGACTGGGGTGCTGGACACAATGACCTGAAATCGGTAGGGGTGCTCCGCACCCCCGTCACCCCGTCACCCCGTCCACCCCGTCACCCCGTCACCCCGTCACCCCGTCCACCACCCGCACCACCCCCCCCCCCTCCTTCGCAGGGCCTCCTGTCCACAATGCAAACTTTCAGCCATATGGAATAAAATAGGGCGGCACATCCATCTCACCCTCTTGAACATTCGTCCAATCCGAATCTTCAACTTTTATTGCATATTCAGGATCCTGTTGTGCAACAACAAAAAAAACTCGGTTTTGATTGATAGTTGTCAATGGAGATTTCTGTTATCTGTTATTGACGAGGAATGGACTACTTCCGGAGGTGGCTTTTCGGGATTAGATCGTCACCGTTGTTCCGAACAGCAGCTCAGATGGAATAGTTAGGGTAAACTGCCTGAACTTGCAATAACGCATTGAAGGTGACACATGCTATGGAACACACGTAACTTTAATAATGAACTAATGTTAGATTTATATCAAAACAGCGCAGAATGTCTTATCTGGGCGACGTTATATGTAATGTCGGAAAACAATGTTATTTCATATCCGTATAACATAAGGATCTCCCGACAGGAGATTGGAATTCTCCTAAACAGGAGCATCTCCCGGACTGAGGAGGGGTATTAAACATTGTGAAAAACAGGTCATTTCCAAGATTTTCACCCCTCACCAAATTGTGCAGATCCAAATGTTGCCCCCCAGGAAGTGCGTTGTTTGTCCCTTTCGGCCGAATCCGAAAGACCATCGTGACCATGAACTTGTGTCATTAATGTCACAAATATACTACATCAGCCTGACGCAGCAATTGTCGCCAGTGAGAATAGAGGAAAGTAGTGCTCCTTATTTGGAATGTACAGAAAGCAGATACGCGCGAAGTATGGGAAGCCAGGGCCGTGAACGGGCGACCAGTGTTGACAGCATCAATCCAATGAACTTCAACTCAAAGTAACTGCAGGAGTTAGACGGAGAGGCGAAGAAACGCGTTGTTTGAATTCATTACTCGTAAGAGAGAAAGAAAACCACGAGAATAAGATGGGGTGATTCCGAAACGCGGGTACTTCCGGACAACTTCCAGTAATTCTGCAATCGGTAATACTAGGCTCGGGGCAGTTTCATACATGTCAGCTTGATACAAACCAAGGGGCTGGAAAAATTATCACTTCGTGAGACGGTTCAAAATAGTGTAAAATCACCAGTGAGTTTTACATAGTCATTGGAGGAGATCGTTGTTGCAAAAATTATTCGTACCCGTAGTTCCTTAAAACGGGTAAATGTACTTAGTTCAGTACTACTTCCAAGTGAGTTGATTAGTAGAAACAACGGCGTCTGGTAAAACTGACGAACTGGATATCTGGGGTCCCGATAATAGCGAAACGGTGGTCAATTTTCACAGTACCATACATATTGTGACGCTGTAGGATTCCCTAACACATTAATTCTTCGGGAGTCGGAGAAGGGGTTTTGGATATCGAAAACATCGTACTGTTTTGATTATCCCATTGCTGCTCTCTCTCCCGGAGCGCATACTTCATCAGCGAATATTAAAAATATTACCAGGATAAAGCCACCTCTGGGATGCTGAAGTGATTCGGAAAGGCTGCAAATTGAGCCCATAATTATAGCCTAGTTTTCCGAACAGTAGCGGAGTACTAACCAACCGAGTAGTAGGGTTTCCTGCCGACACTGTTTTTGGTCACGCGGAAAGCTATAGCATAGCATCAAAGCGGGACCGATTGAGCTCACTTCGCTTTGAACACGTTTGAAATATTGTGCTCTTTCAATATCCCTTGAGGCGGATATTTGGGGACATGCTGCGGACGCAGAACCGTTGTTTGCTTGCTAACGATGCAGAGCGTAGTTTGCATTGCTAAATGCCCTACGTTTGGTAGAAAATCACTAAACGTTAGACTAATTTGTGTAAAGCATTGTATGAAAATTTCCGAACACTACTCTCAACCACATAATCATGATGGTTCTACAGAAAAGGATGAGAGATGGCTTGCGCTTTTGTTCGATTTGAAATGCCATCCAGCTGTCCAATCGCCCGCATGCAGACAAATGTCAGAAAAGTGCCAAGTGGCAAGAAAACAGAGTTGGAAGATTTTGAATGGAGCATCGAACCCGACGACGAGAGCTCTTGCCTTGCTGTGGTTTTCTGAATTTATTTGCATCCTCCCCCCCTCCCTCTCGGCCCTCCTTCCGCCATTTTGGATTGCTTGGTATTACAATGACACACCCTGCGAACCTTTTTCCTCTGGACCAGTATAGATACGGTTGGCGGGGAATGAGGGGTGTCCCTCTAAACTGCAAGAACACGAGTAGTTCAATCAGGTATTAGTGTTTCAGCCAGGAGGGCGGAAGGAACGCCCGGTGAAAAGTGGTCCCCCCCCCCCAAATTCCACAACCTGACCGTCGCTGATTCAGTCAGACAGAAAATGAACTTGTCTGGTGAAATTGGTCTTGTACAGGGTTTGGCCGAGTGCACCCAAATACCACGAAACTGATTGCTGCCTCCCGTATCTAGGGGGACTTGATGGTCCTGAATGGAATTTGATGGTGAACCTGTCATATTGCTGACGCGTTGGTTCACAGTTCCCTACATTTTTCGCCCATCACGACGTTGGGGCCTTTTTAGGCCAGATACCGATCAATTCCTCGTGCCTTTGATAATATTTAGTCGGTGCGCTTTCTGATTCCAGAAGAGCGCCCCTAGTTTCCGGCTCCGCCCCACTATTTTGATGGGCAGTTCAGCATTTTTGAGGCACTGATTTGACCTATCGGAGTTTTGTCACACTGATTTGAGAAAGGCGCCCCTTTCAAATTATTGGAAATTTCAAATGAATTACCCGAAACGCCAGCTATTAGGGGTAATTGGTGTCCGTGGGTATTTCTCTATTTTGCCTCCAGATTTCGTCACTGAGTCAGGCGGAGAATATGCTGAGGCATTTTGAATGCGGCTACTATGAACCGAGGTAAATTTTATTTCCGAGGTGACATGCTGGCGTGCCGGTGAAGAGTAGGTGGGTAAAATTGCCTTGGAAGTCCAAACTTGAGTGAAAAAAAAAAAAAATCACCTGACCGCAGCCTGGATTGTAAGGGAATGTAAGGGTGCGGGTTAACCATATGGTGTGGGGCATATCGAATTTATTTTGGAAAATACCTAGCATAGCGCCACCGTCAACTATTGATTAGCGTACATGAACATTTTAAGTAGTGCCTCTCAGACACTGGAACTGCATACACTGCGGCCCCCTAGAGGACCTTTCTCCTTAGATCTCTCTGGTGTTCTGAAGGAAATAATGTAGTTGAAAACGGTTCTAGGGCACCATCTGTGGGTTAAAATATGATGGTGACCATATGAGGCGACGCCTCCTCCTTTTCTTATGGGGAAAAATTTCCATGGACAATTCCAGGGGCTAAAATGCTCAGAGGGGGCTGACAGTCCACAATAGAATACCCGGTCAAACCGCGCATGGCGTTGAACTTGACTCCGCAACTATTTTTCCACAAATCGTTGTGAATTACCATCTGTTCCTGATAACTGAAACTAGGATAAATCTGTTTGTGAGGGCTTTATTCATTATTTGATGGATTTTGACCTAGCTGTGCCCGGAACACCTCGGTTCTGGGCAAATGATGATCTGTACTCGGTAACATATTCGTGCTCGAAGCTTGTGCCTGTGTCTGGGTACAGGTATTGTGCAAGGGGTCAGGGATTCGCCTGCTGGAAACCAGTCTCCGGTTTTACACCTCTGTAGGATCCAACCGTATGTTATCCATCATTCTAGTCAACCGAGAATCTCGGGAGTACGACGGAAATAAGCAATTGTTGATTTGCTCATGCACGTGTGCTTTCAGTCTGGTCAGGGACACATGGGTATTGCCAAAGAATTGCGCTTGCGTCAAGGGTACAAAGGACTCGGAAGGTCCTCGGTGGGGGGGGGGGGGGTGGTGGGGGGGGGGGGGGTCCAATGAGCCTACCATATCATTGCATTCTAAGCAACCGTGTGATCTTACGTGTGCCTTTCCCCCTGAAACAAATCTCTAATCGTTAGAATCATAGTCGCCAACTGGGTATCGAAAATGTCATCAATGTCGATTGTATAACTTTGTTTCATATGGAGCAGTCAAATAGTGGGGTGGTGTTGGACTTCATGTTAAGTAATCATATTGAGTATAGTATCAAGTTTCAACTATAATTTCTCTTTGTTTCATGACATCACTTTGAAATCTTCTTTCCCTTGAATTTAATCATTTTGGGCATGATGACATTGTTGGGGTTGTTTACCGTCGCACACGAATTCGAGTGTCACTGTTTTCAACTCCACTAGATGACCATTCTTTTTCTAGAGTTGGTTCTAGCATTGCTATATTCTTGGTGATTTCAATATTGACGATGCTCATTAGAAATGCTCATGTTAAATGACTTAATGGGCAGTTTGCTTTCACAGCTTTTAACCTGTTTCCATCGCCTACAAGAATCAGGAGCATCCAGCCTTTTAGACAATATTTTTTACAAATGTCATTGATCCCTTCTCTGCTGGTGTTATTATTAGTGCGACCCGTCCCCGATCATTAACCTGTTTTTCTTATGATGAATCAGTTTTTTGCTTCTTCACTGCCCTCCTAAGGCACGTCTAGACAATTACTTCGCCAGCTGATTCAAGAAGAGCGTTTGAGCGCATCTGCCTAAGTCAGCGGGTAGACCGTTCTCGTGCCAAGGTGATCATTCGGCTTACACTAAAGTCGTTGAATGTTTATAAGGAATTAATATCCGACAGTTTCCTCTTACCAGTACAGTACAGCGACAATTAGTTTTTCCTAAGATACGGAAGAATTTGTGTACTATGGTACATTTTAAAGTCCTGTCTCACAAAGATAAGCTTTTCAACATCCAAGCGTCACCCGTCCGACATAAATAAGGCTCATTTGCAAGATTTAGAATAGACTTAATTCGGTAATCCGTATGGTAAGTATAATCACTACAATGATGGGTTCTCAAACCTGAATGCCCAAGAGACATGGAAGGAAATCACTTAGATTTTACATGGTAATAAACCCAGGGAGGTTGTCAGCGGAATTATTGAACGTGAATCGATCTATACTGAGATCAATGTCTTTGTAATATATTACTTACTATTATGTAACCTCGGTCCTGCTCTGGCTCTTTTTCCCGCCAATGACACCTGGGTCGTTTGAGAACTATTTTACCTTCTTCCAATGCTCGTTTATGTTTCTTCTGCCCATCGTGAACCTGAAATTGTAAAGTGTATCAAGAGCCTAAAAATGTTAGTCCAGGGCGTGAGAGTTTTCCTGTAGGTTTGTCAAAACCTTAAAGTTTAAATTTTAGCTCGGCCTTTGCCCACCTAATTAATATTTCTTTCAAGAAAGGAAATGCCTGGATGCAATAAAATGCTCGTGTTGTCCTCTTCACAAAAAGGAAGACAGAAAGCAAAAGATAATTACAGGCCGGCTTCAGTGTTACCAAAATTTATATCATACACTCGGTTTCTAAAGTTCCTCCTGTCAACTTTCATAGTATAATCACAGATGACCAGATCCAGCACACAGGTGTATGAACTTTATTGAAAAGATTGGCTGCTTCGTTTGCTAAACGCTCCTCATCATGTGGTGTTTTATGGATCTTTCCAAGGCGTTTGATGCTTCTAACTATGAATAGCTCCTCATGAATTAACTCTTATGGTGTAAGAGGAAATTCCCTAGCCAAATTTGCAAATTACCTTTCTGGCAGTAAGCATATGTACAACTAATGAATACGACTGATACTGGTTCTAGATTATGGCCTTCTGTTTCTAATTTCTAATTCATAATAATTAGATTTCTTTGGGTTCGCAGACACGGAAATTTAACTCGGCTTTGAGCAGACTTACTGGTTTTTTTTAGAAAGTACGAGTTTACAGTCTCTATTGATGTTGTTAATATAGAACTCGTACCGTAGCACTAGTTCAGTAGGCCAATCAGCTGGCACTTAACGCCTCAAGTCTACTTCAATTTCATGTCAACCAGCTCAGAGAAATGTAACCCTGCTCCTTCACATGGTACTTCCTAACATAGAATAATTTAACTTTCGCTTCTCAGAGTCTCCAATTTTTCGCTTGGCTGGCTATACATGTAATTTAAGCCTGATCATCAACCACCCAACTCATGTTTGTGGTAGAGTCGCTAAGTTCGCCGGCATTTTCTATAGGTTGAATGCTGGTTCTTTCTCGTCATATTAATTCCCATGGAAATATACAATTGTCTTATTTTGCCTGCAATAACTTACTGTATCCCTGTTTGGGGGCAACGCAGCGATGTTTACACCGCAGTTGATCCTTATCAGAAACGGATTGTTCGCTATATTAGCAATGTACATTATCTAGTACCATCAGATCCAATTTTCAAAGAGCTCCATGTCCTTGAATTCCTGAGCATTCCAAAATAGTGTACTGCCGTAATTATGTTTCATGTGTATCACAATTCTGTACCTAATTCGACCGCCAAACTGTTTAGGAGAAATATTTCTTGTTTCAATACTAGACATATCTCCGACTTTAATAATTTCCCTCCCTATGTAGAATGAGATAAGTCCAACGTAGTATTAGCTATACCGGCCCCTGCTCTATGGAATACTTCTTCGAAATGACCTAATATACGAGCCTTCTTTTTACGCTTTGAGCAAAATTTAAAAGTATACTTGAATCAGTAGTCTACCGTTTTTCTTTAACTGTACATGTTAGCATAATTAGCGGAGAGGATAATGCAGGCTAAAGTTGTGTTCTTGTTATGGTACGTTTTCGCTTCTGTTTCGTCCGGAGGTTTGCGTTCCACAAGCTTTTGGTAGCTTATAGCAAACTCCCCAACCTTATTACTATTGATACCTGCTTTCGTAGACACAATTATTCATTATGTTATACATTATTGGGTACAATGTGAATATCCTCTTAGGTTTTGTCCTTTTGGCAAAAAGGTTGAAATAAAGTGGATTCAATTCATTCATTACATTGACCTATTGTTTTCAGATCAGGGCAAAAAAAAAATCATTGAGGTCAACATAGGTTTTATGAATATGGCAGGTCCGGATGCTTGCATGACCACACAAGTTGAAGTTCGGTGTGTATATATGGGGAGTAACATAGCCCCATCTCTTTGAACTCATGAAACGCCATAGTTCAAATGGCATTTATTTGTGGCAGTCCAATAATAACTAGGCTTCCTGCTCCTTGTTTAACCATCTGGCAGACGCCATTTCCAACATCATACCATGCAATGTTGAAGCTCGCCACTAATTCCCGTGTTGGGTATAGCTTTCAGAGTGTGTATGCCGCGATCCGGGGCTTACCGTTCATATTAATTTTGTAAATGAATCGGAGGTGTTTCGTTATGCTCTGTTCGGTTTGCGAGTTCGAAATAGAATAGAAAACCACACGGAATAAGCCAATAACCACATGTACGTGCAATGGGCATTTGTTGACGTATCACCGCAAAATGATTCTATAGAACGCCCTCTCATAGAGCCACATACGTTCATATGTATAAACTGCATCTTATGGTCTTTCCTAAATGTTCTTCTCACTCCCTGACGCGACTGCAACTAATCCTCTCGCCCAAGGCTAGAATTTCATAGAATACGGAGGCGTGATAGAGTAAGAGTGTGGAACTCGCATTTTTGCGAAAGATTACATAACTGTTTAGGTGGAATTCAAATGTAGGATTAGGATGATAGCTGACAACACACTGGATGAACGTCAATTGCCCTATGAGGAAGATCTTCCATAAAGCCATCTCCGGTTTTTTTTTTTTCCCACATGTTTTTTTTCTTGGAAATTGTCTCTATTTTTGCACATCATTTACAACCTTTCTGATACATTTCATGATGGGAATCCGCCATTTGAGGTGTCGCGCTGCATTCGCATCTCTAGCTATATATCTCCATTACATGAATACCGTATCTTACTCCTATTCAATGTTTTTGATTTAGGGGATCACGACTTGCAGAGCGTGAGCAATACGGCCGAAAACCCAAGTCATATTAATAAAGAATCTGATTCGCTAATTGGGAAATCTATTTATTGTGAAATAACTCTTAACTTGACTTTTGCCATTCACTCAGTTCTATATACCAAAGTCATCTGATATTTGTCCGATATTTATATTTTTTCACTTCTTTACGTGCAGTTATGTCTGTGTGTATGTATGTTTGTGTGTGTGCGTGGGTTCATGGGGCACCTGCCCTTTGACACACGGTAACCCGACCCCACTTTGATTGATAGCAATTTAGGCCTATAAACCAGGCTTGCGCGTCGATCCTATTTCACTCTCACTTCTTTCAACACCGATAACTTTATAACTCTTTTCAAGTCTTTCCATCAGTTCAGGTCAATCAGGAAACAAAGAGAACATGGCAGCTTTGAAGGGTGCCTCGGAACCTTTTTAAACTTTCCTAGAAATCGAAGGTGTAGCTTATGATGCTTGCCAAAGACATAACTATTGAGATAAAACCAAAACACAAGGTGCAACTTACCGTTTATGATGTAATAAACTAATTGCGAGTTATTTTGAGTAGCTCTTGATGCCGAGAGTTTCGAAAAGCAAAAATGTATGTACGGAGTTTCTTCTGGGCCGTCACACTCACGCCGTATTGTTTATTCATCGATAATCATCAATATCTAAGACCCATTTCTTCAAGAAAGCACATACCAGGATGTCGCTTTGCTGAATTGACCTTTTTTGACAGGGTCAAAGTGCAGATTGTTACAATTTTTCCGGTTTAGTTGAATGTAACAATGTGTATACAACATGCCCTCATCCAAGAAATCCACGCAGTTTTGTACGCGCTGATCTGTGCAATTCACGCGAATGGAAAGTAGTTAACTCGATAATTCTGTGCAGAATTCTTTGAGTGGTGAGGTCTTCTGTGATGCCTACGGTGTCAAGGGGCGCCACCATACAGGTGGTCACGACCGTCCCCAGAGAGTAAACGAACTGCCCTTGTACTAGAACTATCCTAAGAGGACAGAATAAAATGGCCTCATGTGGAAGTACCTGACAGCACCGCAAGCTGGCTTCTGCAGTAACTCTTTGAGAGCTATATATCCAGCCTATTAGTGGCGTCCTTGTACCACACCCAGAAAGTGTGGTTGCCAGTCACGAACGATAACGTAATTTGCGATATCACAAAATATTTTCACTGAGTTTTGGCTGTAAATTTGTGTGGAGTCTAGTACATTCTGTGAATGTACTAGTAAAAAGGCAACATATTAACTCAACCAAGGTTTACCTGACACTTTGTTGCATATTGTTATTAGTAGAAATGAAAGTGTGGGGGAAGTTTTCGCACCGCACTTAAAATGAAATTGTTTGTCAGTGTAAATTCCACCTGAAAATGTATCTATAGCCCGCACCAAAACCCAGGCATACCAGGGGTCATCGTTTACAATCATGATATGTTGACACCTGCAGTTGTAAAAATTTATTTCCACGTTCGGTTGACCAGTTTATCTCTTAGATCTTTGGAATTGTAAATCTGTTTGAACAGTATTCCAAATTGATATTCGAGCAAGCATTATATTCAAACAAGCATTGCATGCTACGGACCCGATAAAGACGCACCGCCTTTTTTACCCGATAAGAATATCCTGATCTAACTGCGTTATAGACGACTCCGAGAGGGAGAACGAGGATAAAGTATTATCTGTATTGACAATATTGCCTCTTCTCAATAGCAATGTGAGTATTTTCTTGCTCTATAACTGTTTATTAACGCTGTTCTTGGGAACTTGGGGAACACGTCCCCGTGCCCAAGAAGTTGGGTATCCCAGGTGTTTCTCAAATTGAGTTCGGGTCATGCGGATTTATTATATCGGCAATAAAATGTATATTTCTGCCACTGATTAGAAGTGAAAGGAGTAAGTTATGATAGATTAGGATTAGATAAACTTCATTGCCTCCAGATTAGGAAATTACATGGCTTGCATCAAATAGATGAGATGAAATATGCTTATAACAAAATACGATGGAACACCAAACATAAAATACGAGCAAAATGGCAAGACAATAAAAATGTAAGAATAGGGTTGGAAAATGAAGGCTAATGTTACCATATTTGTTGTAAATTGGGTGTTAAATTTAGGAAAGAAAACAATGCACGGAAAGGTAACGATTGTGTATGACCTGGTTTTACTGAAGCTGTGGTCGGACACTATTAAAGGACACAAATACGTTTTGCTCACTCTCGATGAATAGACACGCCATCAATCAGGGGCAAGCATTCACCAATCCTCCCAGACCGCCTCCATTATATATTCCATCACCGATCCCTCAAATCTTTTGTACTTCATAATTAGCAGAAAAAGGTTATAGATTACATAATAACTTGCAGTTAGTGGAGCCATCATAGCCGACGGCTCTGAATATATAAATTGCGGTTTACGATTTCAAGTGAAACAGAATGAAATTACGTCGGCTTGACATCTAATAGGAAATTACCAGAAGAAGAGTGCGGACAGGCGCAATTACAGTTAAAATGCAAACACTTCATCGTACAGAGGCAAGCTGTTGTTCAGGCATTACTGGTCCAGTGTCAAACAAGTACCACTAGCCCAGGCTTCAGTGAGGACTGTGTCTCGGGAAATGAGCGCCTGGGGCTATAACGAGGTTCACGTGTATGCACACCACTTCCTTTTCTCCCCTTCCAGTCGATGCTGGGACTTTCAGTATTGGGCCTATGTTACGTTTGTCTATCACACTTGGGTATTGTTTTTTAATTCCCCCTTTTTTTTTTTTTGTTTTTACTGAAGGGTCAACTATTTCATAACCACTCACTGCTTATCGTTCAGTATCGAGGTGCCTTCAATGATTAGCTTCAGTTGAGTCAGTGTTACTAAAATACAGGAAAACTTCGTTATGTTAGGCATGTAAACACCAGGGTGGCGTACGGCGGATTTGTCAAACGAGAGAGAGGGGGGGGGGGTCATAGCTAAGCGGAGCGCCGCCATGGGTTTAGGTTGGCGCGGAGGCGTTCCGGGTTTTTTTATTTGTCTCTCCCAGATCGCGAAAAATTACCCCTTCAGGACCCGAGGGAACCATAATACCACACATATCTGTGAAGAACGAGAGTGCTGCCGGTTATGGAATGACACTGAAAACAAAAAAAAAAAAAAAAAATAATCTATGCAGATATACGGGAATATGCTGAATTTGAATATAGGAGTTGGGTGTTCCTTCCCCCACATACATACCATACATACTCACAATACATAGGCCAACACCATCCGAGTGCCACCATTGCTTCTCCGCCCGTCAGCCCAGCCCATACAGTTATAGCCACACGAAAAAACAACCTCTCATTCATAGTCACTGATTTGATTAGCAGTGACATTTTTTTCGCAAACGCCTCTCTCCCTCTTGCTGCCGGCGTTCTTTGTGCAAAAAGTACTGTGGTTAACCCCGTCCCCTTCCCCTCTTACTTTCTCTCTCCCTCTGACGTTTCCCCCTCACAGCAACTGAATGAACAATACGGGCGTCGATCCTTTCGAAAACATGGGGGGGAGGGGGGAAGGAGTGGACTGCATTGGAATCGGGCGCTACTATTGGATGCGCGTCGCGTACTGCGAAAATGTTTGCTTTTATACCTCCTAGATTGCCGGAAAATGGACTTGCGGGCTTGATTGCGAACATTTGGCTGTTCAATATAGGTAGAGAAGAATGTAGAAACGTTGTCACTATAAAGATATACGCAGTGATTATAGCAAACACAGCAATTACGGCCTCTTATTTTTGGGAAAGGATATGTCAGCAAGTGATCACGAACTAAATACTAAGAAACCACTGCAAATCACAACTCGACGTAAAACAGGTACTGCTAGGACACAGCCACCTTAGTGACAAATGTGATTATGTACACACACCGTTGTGTAACGTGGGAGATATTTGTCGGGTATCTAACGGAGCCGAATCTAAAAAAAATGCCAAAATTCCCCAAAAACACTTTGGGAACATTTACTTTTGCTTTCAACTTACCAGTATTACTCCAATTCTTCGCCCGAATGCGCTACTCGAGTTCGCGATCTCAACTGAACATGCACTGCCTCGGGTGCCTGTGCTGATGCGTTTCCCACACTTGGTTGTTATGTCACATTTACGGGCTGACACTCTGGGCAGGAACTTGACTCAATTACAGAAAAATATTCACAATTTTTTATTAAGTTTCCAAGGTTCCAGAATGCGGATTATTCCCCGGGCTTCAGCTAGACTAAAATGTGAAGCCTGTGGTAATGCCACAGCCAGACAAGAAACTCGTTGGAGTTAAGCACATGGTCACACGATATAGAGTCTCATACAATCATGGCGTCCACGTCGTCACCAGAAAACTGAATTCACTGGAGCAAAACGTGTTAATGTTACTTCAAAATATGTGAACGCTTTCCGGGGGGCTCCCGGCCTCGATCCACATTTTATCATCCGAGATGCCGGCTGCTGATGATGTTAGACTGATTGGACCAGCAGAAGGGGAGGGGGAGGGGGGGGGGTGGTACACTGCACTGCCACATTATATAGATATATATATATATATAGATAAATATATATATATATATATATATTATATATATATATATCTATATATATATATATATAGATAAATATATATATATATCTATATATATATATATATATATATATAATATATATATATATATATATTATATATATATATATATCTATATATATATATATCTATATATATTAATATGGTTTCTCTTGTATCTTCTCCCCACTCTTCCTCTCTCTCACACTTCCTCTTCCTCAGCTTTTCTTACCACTCTTACTTTCTTTCTTCTCCTCTCCCTCTTTCCTCTCCCCTCTTTTCTCTCTCTCTTTTCCCTCTCACTTTTTTCTCCATTCTTTCCTTGTTTCCTTCTTCCCTTACTCGGGGTGCGCTCCCCCAAAGCCGCTCCAAACCCTGGATACGCGCCTGAACATGATCTCCATTCCCTTTCCACTACTGAATTCCATGGAATCTTCACTTCAAGAAGGTGAGAGCAGTGCATGAAATGCACGGTAACTTTCGGGCCACTTGTTTGCTCAGGATTTCGTGTTGAGACAAACCTTTCATTTCCTAACAACGATCTGGAGCCAACATGATCCTAATGTGCTTTAACCTATGCTGAGGAACAAGCGTTCATTAGTATATGGAACAAACACTGGTTAGTGAATAATTCTGTGTTCCCTCAAAAAGAGAGAAGGTGAAAGGGTTGTAAAATTGAAATTGACAGGGGGAAAAAATCAGATTTGAGTTCATTTACCAT
This sequence comes from Sclerodactyla briareus, assembly GCA_026419785.1. Classification (NCBI taxonomy): domain Eukaryota; kingdom Metazoa; phylum Echinodermata; class Holothuroidea; order Dendrochirotida; family Sclerodactylidae; genus Sclerodactyla; species Sclerodactyla briareus. The sequence goes on along the minus strand of JAODTK010004721.1, from coordinate 105,591 downwards.
CCTTATTCGCCAGTGTACATGTCTCAAGTCGAAAAAAGTTGGAAAATCTCGAAAATATTTATTTATAAGATTTGGAAATATTTTTCAAATCTCTGGTACGGAATTCAATGAAGTTTCGCCCTGACAGGCCATATTTTTTTCAGCAAAAGCCATATTCTTCAACGAGAAAGAATCTATAACTTCTTACGTGATGTCCTATTTCAAAATGACAGCTTCCTCTACGGAACCATATTCTCCCTTCTTTCTATTTCCTCTCATCAAGTTTCGAAATAGCGTATTGAAATGTGATCGATCAATGACGGTTACAATAGCCACCGATTGAACATTCATTGCTGTTGTCACTTTTCATCACGAAACGCCAGGGCCGTCTTAAGAGATCACCGAGCCCTGGGCCCGGCATGGAGCCGTGCCCCTCATCAAGTGAGTTCGAAAAAAAATGCGCGAAAAAATTTCGTCCTCGACAATCGCTAAGCATGCCTGCATTTATCAACCCTCCGTATGTCGCGCATAAAGCATACACCTTTAAAAGAGCAATCTGCCAGTTGCCCGCTCCCCTCCCATAACAATAAAGGACTCACGGTCATCTGTAACACCCTTGTACTGAACTTGAGAAACTAGCGAACTTTTCTTGATAGGAAACTGTTGTATGATTGCTGGAAGTCAATCTTTTTGAGGATGTCGCTCTCTACGCACACGAGAGAGAGAGAGAGAGAGAGTCTGTTAAGTCGCCATTGCCCCATTCTGTTCCGGACATTATTCTCTCCCATCGTTACCAGTTGTAACCATCATGCATCATGCATAGGGAAATTCGGAGGGCAATTCCAACATTTGGAAACCCTATTCATCGTCTGAAATGAGTTTCCGTGGATATCTGGGGTGTTTGCACCTTCGTCTTCCCTCGAGAACGAAGTTGTGCTTGAATTGTTTGCATCCGTTGTTAATTCGTGCTAATCAAGATAGTCATGATAAACTTCTGCCAGCTCCGTCCTCACTGTCGGTCAGCGCTGTCGAGTGTTTTCAGCGGCTGATTGGAAAAACAAACGAACAAACAATTTATCGATGTTTTCGAGAGGTAAGTGATCCAGGTTAGAAAGATACGTATCCACTCTGAATTTTCCACTGTCTCGTCATTAGTACTTCTCCGGCTGTCCCGTCTTCCCTCGAATTCAGGAAATTTTCACGGCGCACTATCGAAAGCAATTATTCCGAATGCGCCTCACAAAAAAACCTACGTAGTGCCGAACGCACAGCTGAAGAGGTGAGTTTTCAACAATAACTGGAAACGTGTGGAGAGTGTGCCAATTTCACTGACAGAGGAAGCTCATTCCACAATTGGTGCCATGTGTGGCGAGTGCACGCTCGCCGAACGTGGATCGGTCTTTTGGAACGATTAATTGAGGGTAGATTCGGACCTTAAGTGTTCTGGTGAGTTGAACACATCGCTTTGGGGCACGTTCGTGTTCGTCGCCGAGTTCAGGATCGGGACACCTGCTGTTAGCCTTTGCTGCAAATTCGTAATCTTCGAATTCGTCTCTCATATGGCCGAGATAGGATTTCAGGAACCTGTCTTCCGACTGCAGAACTCCACTTTTTTTGTTCATTCCAGTCGAGAATGTCATTCCCAAACCGTTGTGAGAATGACAGTTTCCACTCACTCATTTCCTTGCTTAATCCTTCTGCTTCGATTAGTGTGCACCATTCCTGATTAGCGTCAACTGCGAGTGCACCCACCGCATCTTGGATCTTATCAAACCATGCATCATAGAGAGCGGGGACAGTGTCAAAATGAGCTGACTATCTTGTGTCAGAGAGACGTTCGACCACAGTGTGTTCCCTCCCTATGGAGGACGTCAGAACATCCCAGCGGTGCGTGGAAGCCGAGCTTAATAAATTCAAGGACAAATACGATCTCCGACCACACTGCTGCTTGTACACTACCATTTTCAGACTATGCCCAGCGCAAGGGATATAGATAGCTCATTATGGTCACGGATCCTTGCCTGCAAGCCTGTGTATCGCCTCAACAATGGGATGTTATTTTTGTGTAGGAATTCGATAAGTGTGGCTTGATGAGTGAGAGAAAATCGGAATGAATTCGAGAAAAGTTCCACGGCTCCCTCCCCCGAATGGCCCTGAGAGTGAATATTAGTTGATCAATGTGCGAAATGTCTGGAGTCGAGTCAACACTTATCGAGTAATATTTTTACTCTTGATTTCGTCAAGTATCGACAGCAATACCTGTTTGACCAATTATGTCAATTAATTCCTCACACATGTTTGGGGATAGATGCGAGGTATTCCACTATTCCCGTAGATTTTCAAATGTTCTTCCAAAATGGGTCGAACCGCCAGGCATTTTTATGATTCCATGACTAGTATTCATAGGTTTTCCTCCCAGATTGGGGTTACGATTGCGGGGCCCCTGTCATATAACGATCAAAGTGTTTGTCCCGGTTTAATCCTGGACCATAATCCGTTCAGTCATATAGTTGTTATCTCGAAAGCAAATCACTTAAGTTCTTGAAATTCTTGTTGTGCGACTATAATTACTTTATTAACGTTGTGCGTCCCACAATGTCTATTGACATTATCGATGACATTTCTAAACCAGATTGTTGTTGGTTGCGATTTATTGGTTTGGCATTAATTCGACAAACATATTGAATCAGGTGTTTGCTGACTCGCTATTTTCAGTTAAGTAAACATAGTATTGACCGTATGGCAATGACGTAGGAGGGGAAAATCAAACACACACGACAGACTATGCAAGTGTATTAGTTGGATGTTTGGTACTGAGAAGAGGTGTGGCTCTCAAGAAAGTTCCTAAACGGTTAGACATCTACCAGTCTACTATCCCTAGCACGTGTTGATCTGGACGGGACCATTTATGGAGAATACTGGTAACCTATATAGCTCTTTCGCTCGATCATGACATAGACAATATGTTTGAGACGTTCGCCTTTGTTTGAAGTAGTCAGCATTATCCAATAGTATACTGAAGGGTGTGTTCTCTCTTCCAGGAGGTCAATGCCTCTTGTTCTTTCTTCTTAGGAAGCTGTCGTGGTTATCCCAGAATCAGCGTAGCTAACATGGTGATTTCTAATTTTTACCTGGAATTCTGTGAATAATCAAAAGTAATTTTAGTGAAATGTAATTGAGCTTCCTGGTGCCCCAGTGAAAATTCATATCTTAGATTCGAACAATTTTCTTTCCGTTTCATTTCTTGGAGGCCCCTAAGTCTGGGATTCCAAAGATGCGTATGCGGTCCGGCTGGATTTGAAAATCACTTATTTACAACGGAACGAAGTTTGTTTCAGAAGGAAAAACACTGTAAGTTTATGCAAAGGACCATAAAAATGCAGCAGTCCATGCATTTTCGTTATATTTTCGTTTCCTTTTTTAAACAGAAAGATATTCCATAGAATACATTCGCGGTGATACGCAACCGTAGACGCATTGGTACATGTGCTTATTTCGCCTATTCAGTGTTGGCTTCCCTTCATTCGTGACGCTTATTCACTTGCGTACCGGATCCGCATACGCATCTATGCAATTCCAGCCTTTAATTACCTAAATCTCATGCCTAATGTCAGCCGATACGAGGATGAAAATAAGCTAATTCGCACTACCCCTGGGACATCACTGCAGAGAAAAATCTTATTGGAATCTGAATAAATACGGAACGCACAAAATTTAATTTATTTGTTCGTGAATACTACCTCTGTGATGTAATCAATCAGGGCACAGTTACCTGTGTCAATTTAGAGGTAATCAGTTGATGACGATTGTATTTGTAAGAAAAAAAAAGCCGAGTATTGGTAGGTGTCAACCCAGTCGACACCGACCTTAAGACTGGTGACATCAATATGCCATCCGTAGTAGCCCAATCATCAACGGTCGAAACAATATGGACAATCTATAGAAAATGGTATTCCATTAAGTGTAAACAATAGAAAGATTAGAAATAAACACACAGGAAAATTTTATCGACTGCATTAGCACGTTCCAGAGCTCGGTTTCTCCTGGAATGACCGTCTTTTTCCGGGACGTTTATTGGAAGTGGCAGTCATAATGTATAAGACAATGCTACATAAGATACAAGGTTTTTTAAAGGTCCTCTGGGGGAATCATTTTGTTCAAGATGACCATTTTGATGATAATATGAACCAAAACACGTTATCATTAAATTGAACGACCACGATAGTTGGTCAGTATTTCCATTGACCACTAGTACATAAAATAAGACCTGATCAGAAAACATGTTCTTGGCAAGTCCTGAATATATACTTAGTTGCGGTTTAGAAAAATAAAATGAAACACTGATACTTCGCAATGGAGAGTACCGGTAGTTTTATGGGCTCTCCATAGGTTCTCCATGCATGTCCCCGGGAACACCAGTGGTTTTGAATTTGTACGGGTTGGTTATATATGCCTTTTTCTTCTTGAGGGTATTAATAAGTTCTATTTGAGACTTAGAAATTTGTTTCAGAGAAACGGGAACTGGCGATGATGTTCAAATCTGGGTCCTATACAATGCACGAGTGGTCTGGCTCCAGGGGGACATCTGCTTCTCCTGTGTCTCTGGCGAACAAATCCTCGCTGACCCATCTTCTTCCTTTTTTTATATTGGCTCTATGTACTGGTTGGAATATTATTTATGCATTTCCGTACCCAGCTATAGTTTATTAACGATTCATAGATCCCACGAGATGGAAGGTTATGTGTGAAAGCGAATTATAAATGTTATATTCCAGTACAAAAAAAACGGCTGGAGACGACACGACGATAACCTGGGGAAAAATTAAAATGTAGACCAACGATAAACTTTTGAAGAATGTTGGGTTCGTACACGTGTACAATTTTGCATTACAATTGTAGGCCATGTCCGGGCGTCCGTTACGGTATTCTCCACGGTGTAAGATTGGTACGTAACCCGGGCCTAAAAAAGGGTGGAGCGAGTAAGATCGTAGCCATTAATTAGAACTCAATACGAAGTAGCTCGCGTCAGCCATGGGGAATACAGCGGCAGTTGTAAGAGCAAGCATATCCCTCCAAACATACAATAAATACAAATTGCCATGTCGGATGAGAGTTTTACCAGTCAAGCAGTCACTACCCGCGTGTGCGAGGCGATACGATGACATTCTAGAACCCTAGCACAGAGAGAAGTACTAAACTGCTACGCTGTAAAGAATTATCTTTTTCCATTGAATAGAGTTTCCCGATTTTCACGTAGTGTTAAATTTTCAGATGATCGGCATTCGCTAGCCAGATTACTTAGTCACACCATAACGTTATTGTTTTTTGTTTACTCTGTTTACTCAGTGAAACAGCGTCAAAGACTGGTTAATAACTTCCCAAACTTCAACAAAAACAGAATGTATCCTTTCCTGACGCCCCAGTTGAAGGACAGGCCTCCTAACCGCTACAGGTGTTCGTGTCAACTAAACGAATTCGCAATTTCGCCGACGCAAAAAAATTGGGAATAATACATAGACGATATCTCATACTGAAACGCACTGTTTGTCTAGACTGTATAGAGGATGTGCCGTTAAAGCCTACGTTAGTATTGGGTACATTGAGATGGTCCGCCATCTTAGTCTGTGACGAATTAGGTGAGGCAGATCTAACCTTTCAAAACAATTAACCCGTGAACATCTGTGTATATTTTTCCACGTCAGGTATCAAGTTGCGTCGCCCCTTCTGCATTTCCATCAATACAATACAATATATACAACATCCTATGGGCGACTTGAGGTGGAGGGACAGAAAATAGACATGGCTGGCCGTTTTAAATCTGATTTAAGGAATTCCAGAAGTTAACACCGGCTCCCGGATTAGATTTTTTATTCCGGACCGTTCTTGAGAGGTCGTCAACGCAATCAATTCGCGTATTGAAAATTTATGGAACGAAGAATTACGATACAATAAATTTCTCGGAACACACTGAGAAGGAAGCCACTATGGAACTTATACATAAATAACCCTAGCTGATACCTATACAGGTAAAATATGAGAATTTTGAGTTCAACAGATAAAGGTGTTGTATTAGACTGAAAGCTGGCGTTACAAATATTACGTATTATCCGTTTCTGTAGTTTATACAAATTATTAAGAACAGACAAACTCACACTGCCTAAGAGACGAGAAGACAATAGTTCAAATGCGGCAGCACTAGTGTATTATATAAAGTCAGGAGAGTATCCCTGGGGAGTATGATTCTTAAATGATTTATGATAACCATTTATTCTAGATATTTTAATAGCGACATTTGCAATATCTGCTGGGCCAATTTAAATTTTCATCGATTTGTAATCCCAGAAAGTTACCTGGGGATGCAGTGATTGGTATCCCCGTTACAATATAACTGAAATATCGCTAGTATCCTTTATTCTGTTATCAAAATCATAAGTTTTGTCTTTTTAAAGACAATCTATTCGATCTGAGCCAATCACAAATATAATCAAATTCAATGGTGGCATCTGCCAGTGTATTCTGCTAGATTTTTATTCTGATAAAATACTGTAGTGTCATCCTCAATAGAATAAAGTTGGTATTTTCTCGAGAGCAATATATATCATTAATATATAGGATAAACAGCAGTGGGCCAAAATTGACCCCTGTGGTACACCGATATCGTTAGTCAACATGGCATGAAGTTTTTCATATTGGACATATTGCTGCCGATTTTTCAAGTAGCTTTCAACCACTTGTGCGACGCCCATGAACGCCATAGCGTATAACTTATCCAATAGAATACTGTGATCAATAAGAGCGAAGGCTTTCAAGATCAATAAAGATAGCAGCAGTTGTTTGTCAATAATCCAAGCTGTAGAGATTTTATCAATGAGTTTTAGAGCAGCCATGCTGGTTGAATGATTCTCTCGAAAGCCATACTGATTAGCATAAAGAATGTTGTGAGTAGAGATGAATTTGGATAACCTATTATACACCGACGTTCAAAAACCTTCGAAATTGACGGGAGGACAGAGATAGGTCTATACTTTGAAAAGAGGCTCTGGATCACCCGCCTTGAAGACTGGTAACAATTTAAAACTATTTCCAACTGATCTGAATATACCTTTTTTGAGAAGTAAAGATTTACTTCCGTGGGGCAACGGTGCAATATGACCCTCTGATAGGTGTTAGAATATCGTTCGATATTTTGTCTATCCGAGCTCTTTCACTTTCATTTAGTAATCCTAGTCGTACTTCTTCTTCAGTAGTGTGAACACATAAACAAATGAATTTCAACGTCGTGATTTATGTATTCAGATTAGGTCTCGGTGACCATCCGGGATTCGGGTGCCAATTCCTCTGCCACTAGAAGAGAAATTAACGGTAGAATCTTCTGAAATGTCGTTTGCATTCGAAAATATAACGTCGTCCTTGACAAAATTTTTTTATATCATATTCTTGTTCTTTTGAGAATCTATTTATTGCTCTCACATACCCTTCCTTGTTGATTTATTTATCATAATACTCCGATTAGAAATGCTATTATCATTAGTTACAAAGTACTTAACTATTTCTAAAATTCGTATAAATTGACTTATTAGTAGGCGTAGTCGTTTCGTCGAATAATATTTGATGTATAACCTTTTCGTTTCGCCTAATAGAGGTCAAAATTCGCTTGTCATCCATGGGGAATATTTATTTTATTTTTATTTTCACTCATTTAAATTATCGTAAATTCATTCACTGTCCATCAGGCGGTCGATATATCTCAACAAAAATGGTTTCACGCACTATTTTTCAGAAAATGCTCATTTGGAAAAAAAAAAAAAAATTGCAACAACACCAAACTCGCCACCTCTTCTATGCTCTCGATTATTAACCAGTTAAGTCCAATCCAACATTTAAACGATCCCAGGGGCTATGGATCATCAACCACGTTCAGTTAAACTATGATGTAAATTTCTAATTATCAATTGACTAAACTAATAGTTGAAATGAAGTTTTTCATTATACTACGAATATTAATATGAAGAATACAAGAAGGTGTTGCTGTTATCCTGAAATTCTGTAACAAAGCAATGATCAGTGTAATAGTTGCAAGCACAGGAAGCAGGATACGTTCCAGTAACACTCATGTCATCATTGAGATGGAATTGGCATTCTAGAATCATAGCAGTATCGTCCATGTGTAAACATTATATCTTTTTGTGGCAATCAGATATGCTTCAGAGAATGGAAGAATATAAGACATTCAAAGGAGTACAAAATGAAAAAGCCTAGTTAAAGTGACCATGATTTCTGATCGCAAAACGCAAAAATGGAAAGTGAAGCTAGTTGATATGTTAGGTGAGTCTCCACACTAGGGGTAGAGTCTTTGGAGAGGAGTTCGTAATAAGTTATGAATGAAATCGGTTTATGATATCGTTTTATGGAAGGACATATTCACAATTCCATGTTCATCCAAGGTTTCACAGTGTGGCCAGCTCCCTACTACTGCGAATTTTTACCTTTCTGTCCGTTCCGTGGCATCTGAAACCAGAGCCACGATCCGTCCATCAACAGTCCAACAGTTTTTCACTCTGTTGTGTTCTCTTGTTCACTTCAGTAGGGCCAGGTTGTCCTTGGTCATGTCCTCTCGGATCACAGTGCCGGTAGATTTCAGTTTCCTTTTCGCTTTCATGATGTCCACTTGAGTCCTGGACGAGACAACTTCACAATGATCGCTCAGTTCCCACGCAGGCGTTGCCCGACTCGATGAGACCTGTCGATGGATCCTTCAGGGAGGGTGATGTCCCTTTGTCGGCGGCTAATTTCTTGACCAAGTCATCATTGTCCTTCATCTTGGTGTCCTGGTATAAACGTTTTATTTCTGATGTTATTCCTCCGAGAATATTGTTCCAGGTCATTAATTGCAATCTATTTCACTGGCCTCAACTTACCCCTTATCGACCTCTTTTTTCTTCTCCTTTTTCGTCCCTTTTTCCCGCGGCCCGGCGGGCGGGAGGGCTTTTCCCATGTTTGCGCGTGACGCTTGGGGGATAGATTTTTTTCCTGCGACGTTGTAGCAGCGATCGGACTTGAGAGAGAAGCCCTTTGCTAGGGCCTAGAGGGAAAATTATTTGTCGTTGCAAATATTCGAGAATCGAAACGATTGTCAATTGCATTTGTCATTGCGTATGGGACTCACATAGCTGGGTTTGTAAATTGACGTGCAGGTACCTTGAAAAGCAGGGCCAAGTAGATTTATGTATAATGGACTTCAGCAAGGCTTTCGATATGGTGCCGCACCCTCGCTTGTTAGTGAAGTTGGAACATCTTGGCATCAGAGACAATAATATAACTTGGATTAAAATTTCCTGTCTGGAAGGTCACAGAAGTAATTATTGACGGAGAATCCTCAATCGCTCAAGTCCTCCGGTGATTTCTGGTGTACCCCAAGTAACAGTTCTTGGACCACTACTTTTTTGGCCTATATTAATGATCTGTCAGACCACGTCTCATCCATGTGCGATTGTTTGCGGATGATCTGATTCTTTACCGGCAAATAATTACCGAAAATGACTGTAAAACCCTCCAGGATGATATTTCTGCCTTATGTACTAGGGAGTCCATCTGGCAAATGAAGTTTAACAAGTCTAAATGTTTCATAATGCATATGACTCATAAGAGGAAGCCGACTATTAAGAATTACCTCATGGGAAATGTTGTACTCGAAGAGGTTAGCATCATCCCTACCTTGGAGTTGAGCTAGTGTCTAGTGACCTATCCTGGGCAACGCATATTACTCAAACCGCAAACAGTGCCAACAGATACTTGGACTCCTAAAAAGGAATCTTTGGAACTTTCCCTCAGTCTGCAAAGGAGGTTGCCTATAAGACCCTCGTTAGGCCTAGATTGGAATACGCCAGTGCGGTATGGGACCCTTATCGTGGTACACATAAAGATGCTCTTGAAAAAATCCAACGACGAGCAGCACGGTTTGTTAAAAATGACTGCAGGCAGACCAGTAGTGTCAACAAGATGTTAGTAGATCTCAATTGGGACAAGCTAGAGATACGGAGGACCAAGGCTCGACTCGTCAGTGTTTACAAGGAATCTCATGGTATCACCCCACGTACAGATGCGCTCCATCCATTTTCAACCTGTATGCATGAAACACGCTCTTCGCACGAACGAACTATATGTATTCCCCAAGCTCAGAAAGATTGCTATAAGTACTCGCTCTATCCACGCACCATCCCCCAGTGGAATGTCTTTCAGCAGAGCTCAATTCTGCTCCTAGTGTGCTCTCCATCAAAAGCAGCTCCTGGACAATTACATCTAACCTGACAAAGAAGGACCACACGTCAACAGCCCACTGGGCGACTTGTGTGGAATCAAGATCAAGATCAGATCAAGATCAGATGTTGTCGATTGCATTTGTACCAGTTTCCCTTAGCGTGATGGTTACCCAGTTTGGAGAACGGTACCCGTGTGTGTCGAAGCACCGATGTGTGTCTTGGAAGAGATTCCGGCCGTTCACCGCCTGGGATCTACATCAGACATGTCCTCGATGCCGGAGCTGTGCGTCGGACGACCGATGTGAAGTCTGCTTTACCTGGGAGGTAGGCCGTTTTTCTACGGTGGCCAGGTGGAAAGACAGAAAGACGAGGAGGGACGTGCACGAGGTGCGGCTTCCGGCATACGTCGCGGCGAAGAGGGACGTCCAGGGGGAAGAGAACGATGTCGAAGGGTTCATTGGGAAGGATCACGGGCGACCGGGGCGGCAGGGTCGTCGGCCCAGAAGCCCTCGGTGCGGGAGCGTCATGCCACTCAGCTCGTTGAGCGACCGGCATTGGACGGTAACGCGACGGAGCCCCCGGTGCGCCGGGTGAGTGGCTCCCCAGAGAGTCCGGCAATGGACGGGTTAAATCTCTAAGGGGCACAGGGGCCTGGAGCCGAGTCGCAGGTGCGATCACGGTCGCCGAGACGGCCGTGCCGGGCCCAGAGCCCGAGGCGCTGAGGCGCTCACGGTCCGCCGAGACGGCCGTCCCGGCCCAGAGCCCGAGGCGCTGAGGCGCTCACGGTCCGCCGAGACGGCCGTGCCGGGCCCAGAGCCCGAGGCGCTGAGGCGCTCACGGTCCGCCGAGTCGCCGTGCCGGGCGCAGTGCCCGAGGCGCAGGCGCTCACGAGTGCCGTCGGGGGCGGCAGGCGGTACCTCCCGCCCGGCCGAAGGCCAGTGTGATCCAGGCCGACCCGCGTCAGGTAGAAGGGCCGCCTAGGATTCCGAGGTGGATCCAGTTTCCCCACCTAGCAGTTTCGACTCTTTATGGACCGCTTTGCTCCTTCACAAACCCCGACAGTTCCACAAGCGGCGGACCCTTTCAGAGCACCGTTTCCACCGGCAGAGAGCCCATATCGTTCCCACGGGCACGGGGTCTCCTGGGGGTTCCGTCCGAGAGTGTAGTGCAGGGAGAGGCCGAGAGGGAACCGCTACTCGGCACTACTATCACCCAAGCGCCTTTGAGGAGGGGCGGTGGGTTGGTAGATACATTTCCGCAGTCGGTTGGGGTTGTTGGACGTACCTGCACCGCCGGCTGAACCTCAGGTTCGGCCTCGTCGTAGCGTCTGTCTCTGAACGCAGCTACGGTAGAGGACGCCCCTTCTATGCCGGTGGACGGAGGAGTATTTCACCCGGGTATGGTCGGTTGCGACGGGACGCTGGAAGGCTTCTTCAAGCTCGGCGGCGACATTTCGCGTGGACGAACGGACTGAAAGACCGGTTCAGTGTCTTCCATCCCAGCACAATCCAAGGAGCGCCTACGTGGCAGAGGAGACACGCCCTCACAGATAAGGGGACTTTCAAATATGCCGAGGCTGCTCGCCTAGACGGAGTGTTGCGGGACATCGACAGCGCCGCCCGATCGTCTCCGTTTATGCATCAACCTTCTCTGGTGGCCGAATCATCGTTAAGTGCCTTTCGCATGAGGCCGAAGAGGACGGGGGTGTCGCTCGGGAAGATACTGGGAGTGTGGTCTCACTCATGGGGCCGCTAGCCAGACGGTTTTTTTACCGGTTGGCCCGCACGTCTGTTAGGACCACCCAGATCAGACGGGACCTCGTCTTGGATGCAGTTCGGTGGCCTAAGGCAACAATGCGGGAGGCATTACGACAGCTCCCATTCGTCGGGGAGGATCTATTCGCGGGTCAGTTTGACAAGACCCTCCAGACCCAGGCAGCCAAGTTAAAGTCACTGAAGGAGGCCGGGCTCCGCGGCCACGAGAGCCGTGGCGGCCGTCCCTAGGGAGGCCCACCCCACCGGTCCCCTTTCCGCCAGTGGGGGGGGGGGGAGAATCCACAGGTAAACCGAAGCTGGGGATCTATCAGGTCCGGGTCCGTGGGTAACCGGGGTAGTGGCCGACAGCTATCGCATCGAGTTTACGGCCACTCCCTCATTACAATCACGCAAACGAAACCCCGGTACCCACAGATCCGGAGCAACGTCTCGTGTTAGAGGAAGAGCTCTCCGCCCTGTTACAGAAGCGAGGGTATGAGTCTGATATTGCTGGGGAATGGAGCCCATCAGTTTTTTTAGCCCTATTTGAGCAGGGGTCAGCACAGTTACGCGCTGCACAGAAATGTCGATTGCTGGCGCCCTGTGCCTCAACGGGGAAGAGGGAATTTTTTTAATTTTTTCTGTTTATCAAAAGTCAATTTCCGCTCCTGTCTCCCGTGTTCCAAAATCATCATGCCTTTGAAATGCGCGTGAATTCACAAGGATTATAGCCAAACGGTTGCGCTTTGGGGATCGGCATCGGCAAGTGGGACATACGGGCGTTGACGCGGAGGTACCACGGGGCGCAGGAGGCTGAAAAAAATAATAATTTCACCGGGATTTGGGCAATGGTCAGCGCTTTTACGCTCATTGGGTCGGGACGGAGACACACACGCCTCACCTGCCTGTCGGGAAAAACGGCAGAGCATGCGCTAACCAGAAACGATGGCGTCCCGGTAGCCTGAGGGGAGAAGCCGGGCGCTCGATAGAGTCAACAGTTTTTCCACCCGGTTCATGAAATTGGCCAAAATCCGCCTCCATGAGCGGCGGACGGGACGGACCGTCGTCCGTGTTCCAAAATCATCATGCCCTTCCCGAGGGGTATGGGCGTGAGACTCGCGGGGGATGGAGCCCATCAATAACGCTTTGGGAGATCAGCATCGGCGAGTCAACCGACGGGCGTGGGCGCGGACGACGCCGCAGGGGGGCAGATGCTTATAAATCCTGAGTTTCTGCCGTAATTTGAGGAAGGGACGCGACACATCTACACCCACCGGGTCGAGACGGAGACCCGTAACCCCGGCCGCTTGTCCGGGCAAAGTGGCAGAGCATGTGCTACCCGTACATTTAACGGCTAGCGTCCCGGTACCCCACGGGTAAGAGGGATTTTTTTCTCTCAAAAGTCAACGTAAGGGTCGGCGGTCGGCGCGGGGCGGCCGTGGTCGCACGAGTCTTCTAGCGGCACTCTCGCGACCATGCCGTAGGGCCGTAGCGCGGCGGTCGGTCGTGGTAGGCGAGCTTCCCCCCGGATTCCACTCCGCCGGGCGAAGGTCACCCCGGCTGGAAACGGCCCGGATTCGGAGGGGATTGGCTTTCACAGGGCCCTAAAAAAAAACAAAAAAAAAACCGAATCTGCGATTTCTCTCGTACTGAACAATTGCCGTGACGGCGGCCGTCAGTCTAATCACATCTTCCCGTTCCCTAATAGCGGGTAAACAATCCAACGCTTGTCCAAATTCTGCTTTGCAATTATAGGAAGACCGAAGAATCAAAACGTGACTACGTTATAACTATTGCCCCCCCACAGCTATTATCTCTGTAGTAACTTTCTGATACGCCTTGCGTCGATTACAAAATTGGTAAAAGAATCGATATGCCCCGTCATTTGTGGTCTGTATTCGTACTGAAAATCGAGATGTACCGCCCGAGTCAAACTCCCCGCCTGGAGGTTTCTCCGAAACGGGTCGCACTCGCCGAAACGGCGCACCCCCCCGAGAGGATGGCGACCTGTTTGACGACAAATGTTTGGCACCCGCACAAATCGGAACGACGCGACCCGCGAGATTACTGCGCACCGTGACACCCGCCCTCGCGATCAGTAAATAAGGTTGTACGGTGTGTTATTCACGCGGTGATCGAGGCGTCTCCACGAAAGGAGTCCTCGACGATAGACCTCCCACTCATCTTACCTCTCAAGTCTCTTCAAGGCGCCAGATCGAGTCAAGCTCCAGGGTTTTCCTTTCCTCGCTAATTTGTGCCAAGCCCTTCCCTCGGCCGTGGTTCGCCAGATATAAGATAGAGCACAGCGGAAATCCAGCAATCCTTCAGGCGCGTCAATAGATTCAGATTAAGAGGCATTCGGCTCGAATACAAAGGACACAACATTTGTCGTTATTATATGGACGGCTGACCCGAGGTCAATTTATTCACGCCTTTCACACGTCTTCATCGCAACCGCACCGGTTACAGGCGACGCGATGCTCTATTTTAATTCGACGTCGATTCCCTCTGTTTTCTGAGTCGGCTGTTCAACGCCAGGCATTGCGTTAGCCGCGGAGGATTTCGCCGGGCCTTAGAGGTCGGCCTCCCGCGCAATCTGGGTGCTGCTCGCCGCGCGAGGCGACCAGCGGATTCGCCCACCACGGCACTCCGGCCGCCGTTGCAGGCGTGGCACCCTTCAGATTCGTGGTCCCCTGTCTCGGTTGGGTCCTACTCCCGGTAAATACCTAAATCTCTACATTAGTGAATAAAACGCGACCCGGGGCCCGAAGGCGTCCCCTTTGCTCGTATGCATTGTTGCTTTTGCCCGCAACAGGTCCCCCCCCCCCCCGCGAGGATAGACGCGGACACCGCGACCGGAGACTCAGTATGAGTTTTAGTCCCTGTTTCTTTTCGCCCGAAGCGCCCCGGAAACGGCCGCAGGCGGGGGGTGGTGGGGGGGGGGGGGGGGGGGGTGGGGGGGGGCGATCCGAACGGCCGACCGAGGCCGTCTGATTGCTAACGTAACTACCCTTAGCTTAGGATCGAACACCCATTGCAACTGCTGTTCACATGGACCCCTTCTCCACAGCTCGAGCTTCAAGGCTCTCGTTTGAAATATCTGCTACCACCACCAAGATCTGCGTCCGCGGCGCTTCCACGCTGGTTCCCCCGAACGCTTCATATCCCAATCTCTCCATTTTCCATCATTTTCAGAGCTAAGTTTTGAGTCGGCGGGAGGGTTGTCAAGACACTCCTTGGCGAATGCCGACTTCCATGGCCAACGTCCTGCAGTCTGTAGCGACGCCTTTACCAAGAGTGGCCCACCACTGAGCGCTCGTTCTCCTCGTGCAACGCAATCCGTTCTTACCAATTGAAAGTTCACATTAGGTGGAGGGTAGTCGGCCCCCCCAAGGCCTCAATATTGTTCACCAGATAACGCGTGAGTGAACTCCGAAGATGTCTCCTGAGGGAAAATTCGGAAGGAACCAGCTACGAGATGGTTCGAGGGTCTTTTCGCCCCAATACTCAGGCTCAGAAGATCGATTTGTTACTCATAATCGCGGCAGACACCCTCCACCAAAGTTACTTGGCCTCACCCCGCGTGCATAGTTCACCAGCTGGGAAGTTAGGCTGCGTGCTCGCTCCGCCCGTGCTCCCGTGAGGAGACGCCGCGTAGGGAACGGGAGTGGGGTGCGCCCAGCGACATGAGGACCAGAATTGGTTTAGCCGCCAGTGGAGACCCCACTACAAGCGTTCACTTTCCATTTGCGCTTGTAGGAGTCCTGCGGCACAATAGGCATGCTACGCTCCTTGGTCGTGTTTCAAGACGGGGCGGACGAGAAGGCCTCGCTCGCCCCCGACTTTGCGAGACCGGGCGGAAGTGTCCGGATACCTCGGTGACACGAGAAAAAGCGCGGCTGGCGGTCTCCCTGTTGTCATTGCAGCCGCCGCCGAGTGGATGTCGCCTAGCAAGACCGACTCTAGGGCGGTCACGGCCGAAAAAGAAGTGTTAAGCCTGCGTTTCGCGTCGCGTGGCGAGAGCGAGGCGTGGGTGAGACGGGGCGACGAGGCGAACCACCAGCGCCGCTTGCAGCGCCCGCACCCACTTCGATGCCGCGAGGCGAAAACGGTCGTCGGGAAGAGCGCCAGACGAGGAAAGTGCGCTGTGAGCTGGGGGCACCTACCCAACCCTCGTGGACCTCGCAGTCACGCGAGCCTTGATAAATCGTCAACCCCTCTTAGGGTTGCAATCTCAAACAACCCGTCTCTTGGAAACACGTCCGTGCCGGCCTATTTGGAACCCGGATCACGGACTATCACCCACTCCTGACTACGAGGTGATTCTAAGTGCCCGATCAAGGTAGGGGAACTTGAGAACGGAAACCCCCGGTCTGGCATGTCGGTTTCGGTCGCACGGGCGGACCTGCTGGACCATAGCCTCGTACCCGTATATATAATTATTAGTATATTATATATTATATAGATTAGTATTATATTATAGATATTTATATATAATATATATAGATATACTTATATACATAAGATATTATATATGATATAATATATAAATATATATATATAGATATATATATAAATCATATAATATATAGATATATAGATTAATATATATATATATATAATATCTATATATATATATGATTATATATTAATATATATATAATATATATATATATATATATATATATATATATATAATAAAGTAGGGCAGCCTCCAAAAAAGTAAAAAAAAAAAGCATGGGTGACGGATATTTGTAGCAAAATTTATTTCAAAAAACGAACATTTTCGACCCCCTAGGCCTTCCTCAGGTATGAGAGGAAACTGAGGTAAAAACAACAGGAAATTACAACAAGTGCGTGCTGCAGAGAACAAATTATTGTTACTATAGAAAAAAAAACGGTAATGCTTGAGGCCATTCTTCATTCAACCCGGTGACGTGCCTATTGATTTGGCAACCATTTAATGTTCCTTACGTTTAGATGGTCGTCAGTAGAGCAACCCGAGAATCAATAATTATGCCTCAAGGTTATCTAATGGTGAGTGGCCAAGTTGAAGTTGTGAGGCGATGGGTGGCCAGATATATATATAAATCTGCGTACTGCGAGAAGTGGCGAAATCGGGTACCAGATTAGGTGTGAGATCAAATAATCACACGCAGACGATACGGACAATGATCTGGCGCACCCAGTCGATCAGCACTTCAACTTGCCCAATCACAATAGATAACCTGAGTGCATAATTATTGATCTGGGTTCTCTACTGACGACCAGGTAAACGGAGGAAATTACATGGGTCTCAAAAGTCAATACGCACGTCACCGGGCTGAATGAAGATATAGGGCGACTCAAGCATTACTCGTCTATAGTAATCAATAATTTGTTCAGCTTGCAGGCAACAGCACTGTCTGTAATTTCCGTGTATGTTTACTCCGTGTTCTATCATACGCTGATGAAGGCCATAGGAGGGTCGAAAATTCGTTTTGAAATAAATGTGCTACAAAAATTAATCGTAACCATGGTTTCTTTGGAGGCGCCTACGTTTACTATACAGCGGTGTAGTAGACACGGGAATATCAATATCATATATATATATATATATAATATCATATTATATATATATTGATATATATATTCTACATATATATTATATATCTATTAATATCTATATATATATAATATAATATCTAAATATGATATTTTCTATAGTATATATATATATCTAATAATTATATATATATAATTGGAAAAGCACCTTCGTATCCGAAATATGGTGGTAATATCTGTAAAGCAATGACGTGAATTCTCGGATACCATTACCTTTATCATAGGAAGATAGATTTTTTAAGCCTAAACTACGTGCAAGCTTACTCTAATAGAACAATTGAATCAGTGGTCACGAAGAGGATCGTACACAAATAGGCAGGTGCAGATAATTAAAAACGCTTGCTATTCACAAATAGTATGATTAGTTAAGGTGCTACCTAACCCACTGATCAGTTTCGTCAAGATCTAAAACGATGTATTCTCCAAATTCATCTGGAATAATAAACTAGATAAGAGTAAACGAGCTTTCTTGTATACCCAAAAAAAAGAGAAGGGTTAAAGAGAAATATATTTTATGTCGCTATTTTCTTTCAGTGTGGTAGATTTGGGTAACAAAAAGATCAAACTGATTTCCCTTTACCAATAATATGGTTATTTGCGATCTCCAAGAAATTGCATGAAAATTATTGTACTAATATAAATTATGCTCAAGTGCCTGATGAAAGAGTGCGCGTCCGCCTTCAAAATTTCTCTGGCACCAAAAAAGGAAACCAGACGAGGTTGGTATATAAACCATATAAGCGACCTGAAAAATATGTCACACCCAGTTGTAGATAAATGGGAAGAAAAAAATCCCAAGTACATTCCAATGGAGAAAATAATCTTCGTTCCCTTTCAATCGAACGTGAAAACCTAAGATCAATATTTTAAGTTGCTCTATCTCCAAAAGATACGGACACGAGGCCTTTTTTTATCATTCCGTTATTGGGTTGTAAGACCTCAATGTGTACATTGTGACGCAGTTTATGAACCATGTATATAATCTATTAACTTCCTCAACTTTATATCAAAAACATATAATCCGCATGCAACATGCAGGGGGTTGCACCTAAATGTAACGATCCCTACATGAATTTTAAATGGTTGTGGAGGGGGTGAAGATGTCAACTTGATTTATTACTGCTTATCTGCATATATTTAAAGATGAAAACTATGTATTGCATATATTGTCCAAAAACAAAGAGATATCGTAAAATAAAGACTAATAATGGCTAATTACGTTAACTTTTTTTTTCAATTGTTCTCAAGATTAATATTGGCCTATACATGTTATGTTCCCGATCAAATGTGTATTGGAATCCTATGTGTTCTCTGTCCCGATAGGAACGTGTGGAAATATGTAGCGATTTATGAATCGAGGGTTGGGTGGTATGGACTTGGCTTCTTTAAAACCCGTATGCCTACCTTACCACGCCAAGGTATTCTCTACTACTTGTGTAATGACAAAATTCGAGCATCACAGATATATTACTGTCATGTTACTACACCTGCGGCTGGACCTATTGTAGATGTATTTTCCTGTTTGTTTATGCACTGCGTGATTTGTCCTTTTGACATTATAAGGGTTCTTGCATGCTACTACAATGAAAGTGCAACATAATGCCGTTATATAACAACAGTGGTGTATTTTGTCTAGGAGGATTAAATGACTATATTTGAATCAATCGTTGGGACACTCGTACTACGAGAAGTAACGAGTATTGCCACAAAACCCAAGGGGGGATGGGAAAGGAACGAAAGTAATTGCTGGATTTCCCTCGAATTGCTCAAGTTCTACGTTTGAATTTTATTGCGTTGCCCTCCCCCTTACCTCAGCGGCTGTGCGAATATGGTGACCTAGACAAAATACTAATAACAGCAGATCAGTGATGCAAATGTTTTCTACTTCGAGAACCCGCCCGCAGAGTGGTTCAAGAACTGTGTTTGTAAGAAAGTGTATTGCGTTACTGTACAAGTACGGTACCGTTCCGACCTACTAGAACGGACACATTGTGTGATGATAAATATTTATTTACGGGGTTCTGTTAAATCATTGATTTGTAACATTATGACCAGTAATATCCATATACCAAGAACCTGATACAGTCACCAAATACATCGTGATATGTCAGGTTTTTACATAGCAGGTGAAATTGCCGTCATGATGCAGTGAAAACTTGTGGATGGACTACAGATTCTTGCCAGAAATGAATACCGGGCAAGGTTTTCACCGGAATCACCGAAAATAGAACAGCTCTCCTTCAAATGCCCAATTGTGGCACACTGTTAGAACCATGAGAACAGCTTGAAGTGTCAAGGATCTGAGACGGCACGTTGTAAACGAAATGCAAATCGGAAGAAACTTAACAGGTAAAAAGGTATTTTTTTATATTATTAACTTCAGGAATAAGAAAATACACACAGATGGAAGCCATCGCACCAATGAATGAAACATATAATCTTTTGAGAGGTAAAATTGTTTTGTTGTATGTAAAGAGAATAATTCGCCAGTCAATGTGTATGCAATCAGAATACTTCGACAATAATAAACTAGATGAGAGATCTGTCAATAAACCAGAGACGGGTGGGTAACAGCAACTGAGTTATATGTTAGAGTGAAAATGAAAGTTTATCGACAATGCCTCCTTTTTCTACAGATGCCGAGAAAAGAACACCCATTACTAGTTGATTATCTTCCCGATTCGTTCATTCACAGAGAAAATTGATCAAGACTGGGATCGCCAGATTGCTTCATGCTTGCATTTCTGAAGGAAGTTGTGGCTTAAGGGCGTTGTATCGTTTCGTAAGTAACATAAATTCATCACATTGTTCCTGGGGGGGGACACAATATTTCAAATATTTCTATATATTAAGTGCAAAACATAAGTCCAAGGAATAGGAAAGGACGAAAAAAAAAAAAAAAAAACTCCCTAATAATTAGACCTGCTGTTGCGTATGCGCAACGTGAATTGTTTTACCCCACAATCGGGTATGAAATCCATGTAGGGAGATTCATGTTCCAGCACCACAGGTTATTGGACCATGTGTTTTGGCTCGGAACTTGGTTCGTTCTATCAGTCTATCCAGCTATTGGAATCATCAAGGTGCCAACATACTCCGCGCCTTGTGACGCAAATGACTCCTACGAGTGTTTCCTGTTACGTACGGATGAACATAGAACATCGCTTATACAGAGGCGGCCGTCACGATCCGTGCTCAATGGGGGCCAAACCCCGCTGGGCGAACGTCAGTATGTTGTATTTATGTATGTACGCACGACGACTCCTTACCTGTTTTGTTCCTTAGCGCGTAACTGATGCCCGCCCCGACCTCCTCTCGGTTGCATGTTTTGCATATCCGGGGAACTCGAAAACTTTATAGCAGTAAAGTAGGACTTCCCGCGAACGTTCTTCGCTGTTCGCTATTGAAAGAGCTGTGCGCCACGCCCCCGCTGCCCACTGATCCAGTTGGAATTGGTTTTTGCTGTGTAGCTTGTCATCAAGAGGTACTGGAACCCAAACGTTTTTGGTGGGGTAATTAATCGCCAAATGAGAAATTTGTGTGAAAGATTGGTATTTTGGCGAAATTTAGTTTGTAAAGACTCAAGTCTACTTAGCATGAGTGGAGTTCGTGTTTAATGTGGTACCCATGATGAGTGCATTAACTCTATTGCGGTGCGGTATGTCAGAGGATAACAGTTTTCCCTTGCAAAAACAATAAGTCTAGAATGCTTGTCTGATCGAGCTGAATTCATTGTCGTTCAATAGTTTTTTTGTTAGAAATTGGAAATTTGTGAGAAATGTTATATGCTGGTGGCCTATACTGAGCTGTACAATTTCCCATTTTGATTGAGTATAGAACACTGAGCTCCTTGACTTTCTGATTGAAAATTATCCTTATTACATGAATGACAGATCCATATATATATATTTATTTAATTGATTTTCCCCCCCCTTCAGTGCCTAATGCAACAATTAACATTGATTAACATACATCAATTTGTGACATTGCATATCAAATTGTGTAACGATGCTCGTAAAATTGCTTTAAAACTCATTCTTTATTCCAAATTTAAAAAAATAGGAAACGTTTTGTTATGGGGAATTCACCTTTTGTCAGTTGATGTCATTACTGATGCAATCCGACGAGGTCCAAAATAGGCATGTTCAGCACTCATTTATTGTACTCTTTTCTTATAGACTTCTCCTGCTTCGTCCACGATGTGATCCACGACAATATCTGGAACTGGGAATCATGGCGTCCTCCATGTTCATTCAATGACTTCTTCGGCATTACAATGGATTAATCAAGACAGCGGAAAACGGCTACTATTGTATACAAATTCAAGCAAGAGCGGTGAAGGTGATGACTCTGGAGAATACGACATCCATCCGAATGGGTCTTGGTAATGAGCATGTTACATTGGAGCATGAGAACCTATGTAGCGACACTGGCAGAAATCAACGACCCGGACCACCAGGGGGTTCATACAGTAGACGTTGTGGTAACAGGGAACAAAATATCCACACATTTAATTTCCACTGTAAATTGAAACAAGAGTACGTGTATATAACGACAGAGTTGGCGTCCGGTGTTAGATCGTATTGGGCAAATGTTCAATCCTCTTCGTTGCATAACTGTATCCCACTTCATTGCAACCGATTTCTGAGAGAGTTATAACCCGGGAAAATTCTGTTATACAGCCTCTCGCCGTGTGATAACATTGCCGTTGTTGCCACCAAGATCCATTCGAAAATTGTCTCCAGAGACTATCATTGGTGGATCCTTTGCTTTGAACGATCCCAGAGATTTCCCCACTCCGTGCCTCAAGACGAAAAAAACGTATACAGGTGAGTCGTCACAATGAATCCAGGATGCTGGCCTGATTTTCAGCCACCTAGCTAGTTGGTCCTTCGACCACCCCATCATACCCAACCAAAAATGTCGATACGGTATTGTTTCGTTCAAGTATACTATATGAACACCGTCCTGCCTATCTATCTTTATCTATCATCTACTATCATCTATTATCTATCTATCTATCTATCGATCTATCTATCTATCACTATACTATCTATATCGAGGCGTGAGAATCTAGTACTAAAATGACATATAAGTCAGACATAATAGTGTAATATCAAACATAATGTTTCATTTTGTCATGTTGCTTTTCCTATCACAGTGAAACCTCTGTACCCTTATCCTGTTCATTGTGGAGCTTGCCGGATATAAAGAGGTCTGTTAGAGGAATATGAGTCAGCTAGCCATTTTGTCGTGCTCGGTTATCGGATCTCGTCCTGCAGTCCTCATTAACAAGTGGCTAAAACATGAGTGGGACTAGCTCGAAATACTCAGAATCCACTGTCAACACTACGCTTGAGTATAGTGTTATAAATCGGATTTGTCTATCCAACACCCCGCGATGTCCAAAACCGCCCGCAACGATTTCCTTGTGTGTACTTTCATGCAAAGCGACTGATGATCATGCCTAATACAAATAGGGCTCAGTCCTTTGTCATCATACAAAACGGCAATCCTCATCTCAACTACATGTGAATGTATACTTTGAACTGGGATCAACCGAAATCTAGTTGTGTGTTCGAACGACGGTGGTGAAGTAGAAATTGTCGTTGGGAAAACGCCTTCGTTGGAGCGAATGAGTTTGATGAGATTTCCTTTGGAGTTCCTAAATAAAGGTATACTATAGGAGTTTACAACGATGGAATAAC
Organism: Sclerodactyla briareus; assembly: GCA_026419785.1. Classification (NCBI taxonomy): domain Eukaryota; kingdom Metazoa; phylum Echinodermata; class Holothuroidea; order Dendrochirotida; family Sclerodactylidae; genus Sclerodactyla; species Sclerodactyla briareus. The sequence continues at coordinate 82,287 of JAODTK010004721.1, read as the reverse complement.
TGGATAGACGCAGGAAGTACGTCGGTGCAAGGCCAACACGTATCCCATGAAGGAGAGGTATATATGTCTCATTCGTTCGGGGAGCGGAAACATGGGAAACCCGATATACGTTCAAGGTTTATGGTGATTCCAAACTTCCGGACCGAACTAAACTAATAGGAGTGTCATCGGTATGTAGGTTTCACTTATAAATGAATTGAGATTCTTATTTATTAGATTGGGAACGATTTTCGAAAACGAGACGTTCCCTTCTGATCCACGTTTTTGTAGTTTGTTTGGGTAATGGGTTTTACACAAGTACATAGTCTCATTGACGTTGTATGACGGGAACCTGTGGGTACCCTCGTGAGGTTTCAAAGCATATTTCTGAATATCACGTGTAGTCCATTGGTGCACTCGGATAGGCTGAACTGAACTAATTTTTAGTCTAAGGACTGCACCTAACCTTCAATCGGAAAACGAATTGAACATCGTCAGACAATTCTCGCGGGATGGAGGGACGATGCCGGGTAAAAGAGTGGCCCTGACGTGCCACCCGGAAGAGAGAGGAGCTAATAAAGATCTTCTTTGCAAGGACCACAAAAAATATATCGCCTTCCCCATAGGTCAGCAAACATTTCGGGGGGGGGGGATATGATGCGAACATGCAGAATTCGTTCATTTTACTGTCTAAAGGAACTCCAGGAACGTCTTAGCGGAGCATCAACACCAGCTGGCACGACTCATGGAAGACAATGAATATTGGGAAATTAGGACCTCGGATCATCAGAAGAGTCTTGCGGAAAAGGGCTTTAAAAATGTTTTTTAATTTGTTACATCTATTGTTGTTAGGCTTCTCATGAATGGGACTTAGAAAGCATGTGGGGGGGGGGGGGGAGGTGTTGCTTGAAATACCACGTCAGAAAGGGGGAGTTGAAATAGCATTGCTTCGATGTCATTATACCATGCACCTCGGGAATATTATGGATTAGGTTTAGATTTTCGGTTAGAGCTATAGTTACCCACACATTGTTCGAATGACCCGAATATTGGCACACATGTCCGTGAATTGTGGATAGGCAAAACCTATTTATCGTTATGGCGCTGATAACTTTCAGCGACTTAGTTCGATTAATATGAACCCCTATTAAACCACCACAATCTAAAGAGGACGCAGTTGATGCACTACTGGTGACGAACATCCAAATATTAAAATCGTTCGCTCTGTTATATTTGTTCACATACATGCGAGCCCTCGTCCATACAAGGGTCACATGTTTGCTGTATGTATGCATACATCCAATTTTCTTCTGTAATTACTCATACATCTTGCTATTTTCCTTCAATTAGTCAATCCTACACCGAATTATCACTGTTGTCGAAGGATTGCAGGCCATGGACCAGTTCTGTGTACTAAAGATCAGGCGCGAAGGCAACCGTACAGGTACGAGCATGGGATACGGCCCTCTGTACGACTTGAATGGCGCCCCTTCCAGTCGAATGACCACATTCGTTTCAATCAATTAGAATTCGTGATTGAGGGAGAAGAGGGAATCTTTGACATTACTTTAGTGTCACGGTTCACCGTACTCTCGACATCTGGAACAAGCCTGGCAGTGGAATGCCGTGTTACTGGTGAATAAACGTGGCTGGGTCCTCTATCTACTACGTTAGAGCTGGTGTTTCGTCAAGGTAAATGTATGTCCATTTGAGGTACTTTTGACTCAACAGATTGTAGTATAAGATATGGAGTATTTTGTTGTTGCCTGACTTTCAAATCGGGTCTGTGCACATAATTGAGGCCGATGTGAAATCAACCGCTACTCTATTTAGGCTACGCGTCATATGCTGACTTTGGTCCAGGCGTTGACGGTGGGCATCGTATTTCGTTGTGGGTCGGAATATGACGATTGTGATTATCGGGAATTATTACATCGCATTTGCACTCAGTGCGTTGGGAAAAAAAATCTTCGAGCTATTAGTTATCTTGAAATGGTAACGTATGCACCGTCTTCTATAGCAAAATAGTCCTGCAGCCATTCATTCCCGTCCATTCGCAAAGATGCGGGAAAGGAAAAATCATTTACAAATTCCATTTTGTTGTCACTTTGTATCATCCATTCATTCCCAGAGATGATTCCAATGAAGAAATAGTAGACGGAAAGTCTGGTGTGGGTAGTACCAGTCGTGGTTCTACTAATCCTTCTGCTTTCTGCCTGATGCATATTGTGTACCAAAGGGAAATAACGCTGAGTACGAAACTTTGGAGTTGAAGACGATTAAGGTGAATCATCGCAACCACCCCTAATTGTTAGTAGTGCGTTCCTGGCGTGTCCCTGGTTCCCCTCCCCTTCTTACAGTGTCTGGTTCTGTGCGATTGACTATAGACTTCCTGAGGCACATGAGGACCTGAGGCACCTAGCTAGATCCTTCCACAAACAGCGGCTTTTGAGAATCCATGAGCTAGCTTTATGCTGATTGGAATATGATTCTGCCGAAGCAAACATTGGAACTAAAACCAAATGAAGAACCGATTCTTTGAATCTCTTGTCCAATAAGCGTTTTGTTTGATTTTGTAAAGCGCATAAACTTTTGCATTTTGCGCTATATTAGTAACACGGGGTAATATTAATAATATAATAATAATAATAATAATAATAATAATAATAATACTAACATGTTCAATTTCGGATCTGAAATGTTGGAAATAATGGACCTAATTCAGAAGTTGAATACAAATATACACAACTTCACATATTAACATATACTGAACACTGGCATTATGTTTCACTGGCTCAGATTTGACACTTCAATAAGCATCAATGATATGAAAATGAATACCATCGTTCGATACCTTATCCACGAGAAGAACCTCAGTCAAAATTACAGCATTCAAATCATTTCTATTGTTGGAGGAAATAGTGATCAGTCAGCGAACATTTTTGAGAAAGCTGACCGACCGTAACATATGTATTTGGTTCGCCAAAGGGACCTATTCCATGAAACTACTATTTCTACTTAATACTATCGTTTTTTCAGCAAAAAGGGAAAAAGAAAAAAAAAAAAAAACATTTGTAGTTTTTATATCAGTCAATACAATAGATCAATTACAGTAGGGGTAGCTTCGTGGCTGGAAAGGGAAAAGGCTGAATGGAACTTTATAGGTGATAATAGTCATATATTGGAACAACCTTGACTCGAATGACTCTGTCCTCCATGACATTCGGCATTTGATTACACTATCTAATATTCATCACCATTACATCACCACCAACCTGTCACGATCTTATACTATATTTCAGCGAAGAAGAGTTGCCGAAACCATTCAAACGAAGAAAGAAGGGCACGATCGAAGAGGCGAGGTTACATGCCATTCTTATTCATATTGCAGTTTTCGGTGTTATTATAAGAGGTTTATGGGGATTCGGAGGTAGCTGAGGGTAAACTGTCCTCCTATGATTCTTGCAGTTTCACTGATTTGCTAATCCGATCAACAATGTCGCAATAGCAGCCAGGTGATCCGGAGGCGATAGCTTACTGAAACTTCGCAGAATTGTCCTAATAATGCAAAGCTAGGGCGGATAATAAATTTACATGTTCCCTTCCCATAGAAACGATTCGCGGTTATTCGGCAACTGGCCGCGGTGTACCCTGATCATGTTGCCTATAACATGTTAGTTGGTTTTTTAAGTTTGAATTATTTGCCTCCATTGAACCTATATTCATCACTGCCGACCGAAGACAAGCATATTTATATCTTGCTCAAATTTCTGAGCTCTGAAGCCACTGATAATCTCAAACTTGGAAACAACCCCAAAGTCCACGCCGACCTGAACGGGACGAAACTCTGATTGGGAACGAACATCCTTTTTAATGATCTGGAATATGATGCTAAGAATCTTGATATCAGGATATTCATTGTCAAAACACCGCATAATCCAGCGTCTAAATACTTTAGGGTGAACCATAACGCAATGATTTATGTCACCAGTCACGTATTGTACGATTTTGCGAAAGAATAAGGCTAGCACCTGACTACTTGTTTGTTATCTAGTAATACTCACAGCCTCAGTATATATGCGAGTTTGAAGTAACAGCGTCGAGAATATCCCATATGACTCACCAATCACTGAATCCTTTCCATCATTATTTCAAGGTTAATATCACTAGCTTAAAGCTTATAACAGGCGGGGAAGTACGGTTTCCTTATATTCCTAGTTGGCAAAACCAAAGGTCATGTTATATTTGTGACATAATGCGTTCAACTGAATATTTTAACTAGAACCTTTTTCTTTCCTCATTAGAACGCATGATGCTGAAGGACGTTGCTATGGACCATATTTCCCAACAATACACAAGGTTAGTATCAGTGGAACTGGCAAGTAGACTTTTTGCAAGGGAAACAATATGCTAATACGCGTTGGCCTATGCACTGTAATTAGGTAAACATTAAACACTGTTCAGTATCATGCCTGAATTGTGAACTTTGATTTGCCACCCTGAATATCCACGTCGTTATTAGGTCCTGATGCCACTATGCACATTTAAGGAATCATTAATTCCTCTAGATATATATTACCACCTCCCTATTGATCATCATGTCATTCAGTTGGCATTATCAATTCACAGAAGCTAGCAGACCAATTGGAAAATTTCAATCAGTCAGTCCAGCTGAAAACCAAATATGAAGTTCTCTGCGACTCAGTGTTACCAATTCCTTACATCAAGGAAAAACTATGCTGTGTGAATAAGATTACATTTGAAGGTGTAAGAGGCCCTATGAGTTCCACAACAAACAAATGGGAAACTAAATCGATTCCTACCAAGATATCATAGCTCGGATGAGGGGTCGGGAACGCGACAGTTGATAGAGGGGATCCTGGCTACGGGAAGTCCATCATAGCGCTGCAGTTTGCATATGACTGGTACAACGCTGTTAGAAGATCCCCCATTGGAAGGTTGACAATATTGATTTTCCTGCATTGCGCAACTGGTAACGTTAAGTCGATCTACACAGCTATAAAGCAGCTCCTCCTTCCCAACGACTCCTCTCCCTAGAAGAAAAACAGCATTCGGAATATCTTGAGCCAAACTAAATCGCTGTTGATTGTGTTGGATGGGTATGATGAATACCCGGATCAAGAGAGCACTGACAGGGACGTTCTACCGTCTACTGAAGAGAGCACATGTTCAAAACGCATTAGTAGTGGGTAACATCGAGGGTGTCTTGTATACCACAAAGGGAATAACACGTAAGGCATTAGAAAAATCGCACTACGTCTGGATCCTGGACGGGATTCAATGAAAGGTCGCGTGATCTTTATATTCGTAAGGCAGTGGTTCGTAGAGATGACGACAGTTCATTGAAAGCGTCAAAGAGAATTGGGCAAGGAAACCCCGTTCTTGGTGACATATGTCAAGTACCGTTGTTCTTCGTTCTGCTTTCGCACACAGACGTACGAGATAGATGACTTTTGGCATTCAACTCTTTTACCAACGTCTTTCACTTTCGTTAGATCGTGTTTCCACACTCATATGATAAACAACTAACAGATGAAAATGTCAGGAAATCCGAATTTGATGGGAGAGGAACATGAAGAATTGGACCCAATAGCCTTTGATGCTTTGAGTGGCCATGCAATCTATCGTGTGGGATAAGAGTGAAATCTGCGAGCGCATTGGAGAAGAATATTGTGAGCAGTATATTCGTATTGGTATCTTGGTTGAGGAGAGGTTATACAACTCTGTCAGCATTCAACATAGTACTGAAGTTAGATTCCAACATAAACTATTTTGTGAGTGGTATGCAGCTCACCATCTCGCGGATCTCATTGCTGCTGATGACACTAGAACGTCACTGTGGCTGACAGATGTTTTGGAGAGGTGGATGACCCCACACCAACCTACGGCTTCTGGCGGACATTCTGCGTCACATCGATCCATTCGACCTCCAGTATGTCTATCGATTTGCCTGTGGAATAACCTGTTTCTTCAAAGATCAATCATTGAATATTTGCAGAGCACAAAAGACCGAGAGATGTTTTCGGCTCTTTGCATCCTCGAGCAAGAAAAAGACGACGCAATCTTCCTGCGCAGCATGAACATGCTGGTGTCGCGAAGGGTACCCATCACAGATAGTCATAACCGTCTACTACAGAGGTCAAAAATACAACTCCTTGAAGCAGCCTCAAAAAATAACGTGAGTAATACAGAGTGGTCAATCCAGGAATACTAACCACATGTTTTATTCATCGTGTTAGTTGTCGCCAAAGGCGCACCGACTATCAAGTCGGGGGTTCCCAACTTCGAACAGTACATGCCAAATATTTTCTGGAGGAGAAAAAGTTTTTCCCGATGATGTTTGTTGAAGACGTCCCAGGGCGTTCATAAGAAAAGAAATTCTGTTTTTTTTTTCAAACCGTGGACTACTGGAAGTTAATGGATTCCTTTGGAATGGGAAGACCTCACAAAAAACAGTGAGAAAGATGCCATAGTATTGATCCAGCCTAAAATCCGTGTTTTATTGCTTCCAGCTACTGAGACTCGTTGTTACTAGCGGATTAGCTTTGTAGGTTAAACTAGTTGCTGCTTCCAGGGGCGGTGACGGTCTGTTCACCTAGGAAAATATGACTTCTGACCCATCTGACAATTGATCCTTTAAAAATAACATGTGCCATATTTTTCCACCAACGGCGCCGACAATGTTATGTACTAGCGAAATTCGTTCGAGAGGGAGTCTTGTGATCTACCCACATGGAATGGAAAGACAGTAAGTTTTAATCACATTGGCTCCATTTACTACGATATATCGTCCGATATGATATTGTATCTTTTATCATTTTGAAGGTTCCCATTGAACGTGTATATACAGAGAGTATGTTCAAAGAGGTCAACGTCAACAACTCCGCAATTGTTCTACAAACGAATCTTTGGCTACCGGTGTTGAGCACCTAAAGGCAATTGAGATCTCGGAAGGGGAAAGAGAGATGACTAACGGGGAAATGAGAGATATCATATGGTTTGCAACGCAATGTGGCCAGCTACAGAAACGTCTGTGAGTAGCATCTGACACTAATTGATATGATTTTATATTGCTGCTAAAGTTAAAGTGTAAACAAAACGATGTTACCAGTAATTATTGGGTGACAAATGTCACCTATGTCAGTGCATTGAGACCCGTGTTAGTACGTAGTATAGAATTTGTGCGACAAATAACCACAGAATATTCACAGGTGCTTTGTTATCATCGTTTAGTACCTACTGAAACACGCTTTAAACTGTTTCATTGGCTTAACTAATTCATAACAGCAGAACGCTTGTCGTTCCTATTTTTTAAAATCTTTTAGAGGGAGAACAAATGGCGGTTCGTCTCTAATATTTAGTTATACGAGATAACTCCGCGGTATCCTCAATTAACAACGAACATATTATGATCTCTGTGACATAGTTTGTAGATGTTAACACCCTCTTCAGTCTTTTAAATGCATCTGGTATTATATCTGTACCCTTCCCCAGGTTCGTTGGCTGTATCGTACCTCAAACAGTTCAACTCGAAAGTTCACTCTCTTCTGTTTGCTCTTCACGAGGAATAGAAGGTAGGCCCATATCAATTATTAGTTGGTTGAATATAGCACATAGTGACGTTGTAAGTTTCCGTTCCCTTGCTTAGCAGTCGATGTGGGACAACGTATTCACTGCACTAAAGGCACGTTCACATTTAATGATGGCGGCAATCCATCAAAACTGCTCACTTTTACTTGCAAAACACAAAAGATGGCACTAGCAGCGTAGCCAGCATTTCAGCGACGGTGGGCCAGACACGGTTGTAGCCCTGGATATAACCGCCAGGGTTCATAGTATAACACTGACGAAACGGTGTAGCATGAGAGGTTGGCGCGTAGGTGCAAGGAAATTGTGGGGAGCAATGTTCTCAGGTCAACGGAAAAGGTCTGTCCAGCTCCCTGCTAGTGGCAGTGATATTTCCAACTGAACAACATATGTTTATGTTGTAGTTCTCACTTGATTGGAGGGCACAGTGGTACGAGGCAGAAAAATGCAGACTGGCCACTGAATATTGGGATGGAAAAGAAAATTCGGTCATGCAAGACAATTTTTTTTGGAAGAAAACTGAGGAAACACGTTTCTCTCTCTATTTGACGACGCCACTGATGGTAAGGTAACGTGAGACTGACCTCCCAAGCCCTTTCATGCTACAACATCCAACACTGTGAGAGTCATTTCTTTGAACAGTCCTAAAAGCTCATTCGGGGCAAGTTTGAACAATACCGTGAACCACTGATCATGGCTATGGGAATTCGGAGGAGGCCATGTTGTATCCCCCTCCTTCTTAGTTCCAAACATTTCTGGATAAAGTTGAAGCATGCTAGGGTGAGCCAAAAGTAAGAGTGTAAAACCCTCACCTAGTAGTGGCGTTTATTTCTTGAGGTCGAGGATTTCGGGAAGAACGGTCACACCTCCAAGAGATAATGAAGCGGCTGCTAAACCTACACAGGCTGAAACTTTGCATAAACGAGATGACAGTAACAAAACCAATTCATAGCCTGCCCTGTTTTGTATGCACACATTCTTTACATACTATGTACTTGTTCAGCGTTCCAGATAAAACACAAAAAGCTCATCGGTCCATGTCAACACGAATCACAATATAATATCGATCGGATATACAGTAGTCAGGTTTCCGTTTCATACTATGTGCTAAATCAATGTGATGATGTGCCATTGAAATGAGTTGTAGAATGCCCGCGTTGAAGCCCACTCATGTCGATGTGTGTTCTCATGCATTTTGCAAATATGAAAAACTGAATTATGGATTGTGTTTTTATGGTGAAGATAATGACTCATAAGATACTTGTCAGATGCCATATGGAATACATAGGCCTCAGTACATAGTGGTTACATGAAAAAATCCATTGGAATTTATAGGTGGAGAAATAACATTCATCCGAAGTTTCGCCCTGCAAAACATGGGGCCATTCCTTTGAAATCGCCAATTCCGCCCTACTAATGTTACGTTATCTCGGAATGGGGTGCTTCATCTTCCTTGTCGCACAGTTTGAAGAATGTATGGACATATCAAGTCGATGCTTACACACTTTGACGTTCTAGAAGATGTCATGGCCCGTACTGCAGTACAATAGATTTGTAGGAAGGGTATGGTATCGAATCATAATAATATAGGTTTGCCAAGAGCGTGGCATTGACTCTTAACTGAACCATGTTCTCTGCATTAACTCCTATATAATAATTGAGTTCCCCTGTTGGTAGTAGCATCAATTCATCAGCATTGGGTTAAGAACGACCGGTGAGAATAAATTCTGTCCCAGATCAAGAAATAGTTAGTTTCTGATATTTATCCAGTTTCATCTTCCTTCCAGTTGACTGGATCGATTATCGCCTGAACTTTCAAACTTGCAAGTGGATGGGAACAGGTCGGAGCGAAGAGAAAGGACTGGTAATTAGGTTATTTAATTTTTTGAAGTGTGAAATCATCGTAATATAGGCATATATAATTATACGTTCGAGCTACTGACATCCATCTATTCGAATGAGCACCCAATCAATTGAGCTATCCGTTTCCATGTAGCAAACATCTAATAACGAATAATTCAATTTTTAGGTGTCAATGAAACAAATAAGGCACTCGGAGGAAATGTCGACCATTATAATCAGTTCTGCTCCCTTTCCCGCCTTCTAAGCCAAGTAATTGCTCATGGCGATTTTTTTTCGTTACGGTTTTTGCCGAATCTGCTCTCCTTTCAGCTGAGTGAAGACGAACAATGGATGATGATTTCTACCAGAAACTTGTAAGTCGTCGTCATTTTTTACTTTTTCCTCCGATTCATCAACATATGCATATGATATGTTAAAACGGAACAGCTCCATATTTAGCAACACAGTCGTGCACTAGATAACCGCAGCTCGAGTTATACATCCATACTTTAATTGGATCAGACACTGTCTGTTTATCTTCAACTCCTGGACCAATAGTGCGTCCACTGTCCTATCTCGTTGGTGGGATATTAGGTGGTATGTTAATAGCACCTGATAGCGCCTGACCCTCTACATTCTAATGTGCTGTTTCTAGTGTGTATACCATGGCAATATACTTCAGAGATCGACGAATGCTGTAATTTCGACAAATCAGTTTGATAAAAAAAAGTATTGTCAGTCGATATCATTTATATTTGAAGGAAAACAATGGTTTCTATTGTTATTAGGATGGAAAGAAGTCCATTATTTTACGATACTATACTCTTCGATTCTTCTCTTGCAGGTGAATCATATCCGCAAGCGGTGGGGGTAAATATTTTTGACAAAATATAATATATATTTATACGTACGTGAGACTTATACGTACATGTTCTTCTTATTGCTCCCGAGATTTTGCCAGTTGCGATGCTACGCATTTGTTGCGATGGGATATATATATATATATATATATATATATATATCTATATATATATATATATAATATATATATATATGTGTGTGTACGTGTATGTGTGTGTGTGTTTGTGTATGTGTGTATATTATGTATATGTATGTGTATCATAAATGAAACATTTTCCGGCAAGTTATAGCGTCTGTGACACTCGGTAGGTTTTAATTTCCCGAAGACAGTCACCTAGTTATTGAAGCATTATTGAAACCTAATTCGAAAATATAAAGTGGCTCCAAATATTTTTATTGCATTGCAGGAGGACGAAGTGGCCAGCGGCCAGGATTCGGAAGGGGGTTATCCAGGAAGGAACTAATTGATATGAACAGAAAACAACGTGTAGAAGATCGTACGATGCACTTCGCGACCCGAAAGCTGATATGAGAGAAAAAAATCTTGCTTGGGTTCATTGCTACAATATTTCACTTCAAACTTTCTAGGCCAGTTCTGGCCACTGTTATATAAAGTTCCGTATATAGTGGTCGTATGTGTGATATGCAGTCAATCGCATGGTTCATCTTTGCTGAGAGGGAAAAGTATATCCGGTCCCCCGGCATAACTTCCTGCGTTGAAATTAATCAATCGAGAAGCCAGTTTGTGGACTTATAGTGTACGAGAAATGCAAATCAGCGGATCAGCAATGCATTCATGGTTTTATAATGGGATCAGCTGAGACGAAAACTAGAGTCATTTCACTTCGCCGCATCTTTGGTTTTTACTGACAGGACTGTATGTTTATAAAGTCATGGGAGTCGGGAATGGTGAGAGTCAGTCCCCTGGTCGGTGACCTTCTGGAAGTCGATCTTGCCCATCGTGTCCTGTCACCGCGAGACTTGTTGCTTGTTCGGAGGAGGCCAAGCGATTGAAAGCAGCGTTTGATGCGATGCGGATAGATGCCCTCCAGGCATGTGATCCCATGGGTGAGTGAGTCAGTGAATAGGATCACGGACTCGGTGATTGAGAAGACGTGTTTCTGGATCGGGCTTCGCAGGCCTCGAACTCACAATGTGAGACTTGACTGCGAGCCTATTTAGTAGGAGTTTGATTATTTCGTTTGAAGATCAATATTCGAATTTTCCAGGTGTAACTGTATATTTCGTTACCACGGAAATAAAACATGAGATTATTATTCCGGCCATCCCGGCGATTCTGCTGACTACCTTTTCCCTGATTGTTTTTTAATCTGTTAGAGGATCAGGGAGTTCAATATGAGAAGACGAGTGGACTCGAGATAATGACGAGATAATAGAAGTCACAACCACAAGTCGCCTCGGTGAATACATTGAAATCAACATTCTTACTGAAAATCCGGCCATCACAATGACAGTGGCCCACACTTATTGACTTCCCCACCTCATATCATGAAACCGTTTCTCTCTTTTTGGTGACATGAGTTTTCCAAGCTATTTTTTCATTCTAGTATCTTGTTTATAACACATATTAGTCAGTAGAACCGGTAAGTGTATCAACTCATTGCAGCATTTATATGTTTACATTTTAATGATAATCCACTACCCCATGGTACCCAACCAGTAACATGTCTCTAATTAATTCCATCACTGATGATGATCATGGTCAGCAACTTCAAAAAATCAGGAACCGACGAACCCAATATGTTGTTAATTATGAAATTATGAAACAGCTTGAGTCGTCCATTGCGCCTCTTTTCCTGCGAATTGGCCCACACAATAGGTTGCAGGAGCCTTGTGACGCTCGTTTACTGGCGGTGATCCTTGCAAACAAATGCGGCAGCTTCGTGCTGAATAATTTCCAGCTTCTCAATGTAACAGTCTTTGCATGGATCTCACACCGAGTTCCTATATTCCAAACAGGAGCAAACCAGCGACCTATAAGCAATGTTGTTCGTTTTGGTATAAAAAGAGAGAATCTTGTGAGCTCTACTAAAGATATCGTTTGTATGAGATGACCAAGATAACTTTGGTGGGATGGTTACTCCAAAATAGGAATGCTCTTTTATTAGTTCCAGAGGGGGTATTGTCAATACATATTGCAAATGATGAAAGCATTTGCCTCATATTAAGTATTGATAACAACCACTGACCTGTATTCTGACGCATTCAGATCGATTTACGAAGTCTACTCTTAATTGAATCTTATCAATATCTTTGCAATGGGCACATTCTGTGTCCTGCGCAATGTGTCAGATATGGTTGAATGTCTGACACCACCTTACTATTAAATAATAATATCAAAATCTTTTTGGAGCGTGTAATTGATGCCATTGACAGTTCAGTAGAAGAGTAGGTCCATGCAATTATCAGCAAACATCTTGATATTGAATGCTATGACGATTCGAGGTTCATTGTATATTGAGGACAGCAATGTTCTCAGTACTGTACCATGTATCAGTTACCTGACTCGAAGAGATTCGAGTCATGACATTCCGAGATTCGTTTTTTAAACGCATAATTTCACTGAGCGAATTCAAATTCCCTTCTTTAAACAAAACATATTACTGGTTCCAGTGTGTATATTTTCGTTATTTACTATATAACCCTCATTTATATATTCCAGTTTTTACATCGATGATTTCACGTGTACGTGTCAGTATGTTGACAGCATGGAAGGGGAAACTACCATGCAGAATACAACTAAATACGAAATATAATGTTCGCTGAACTGTTCGCCTCAGCGAGGATGGAGGAACTCCTGAGCCGACCAAAATTCTGTCACTGAACATTCCTTACAGGTCTCTTCTCTTAACGTTTCTCTTCTGTCATGTGTATCGCCTACAACACTTTCCCAGTTGTATGTCGTGTATATGTATTGTTCATATATTTGTATTATATTGTTATATGCTGTAGAGATGACGAGGTCAGTAAAGTTCTCTTAATCCTTGAAGTTAATACGCAAATCTAATAATATTTGGTTTAATTGTGATTTTTTGTGGGATAACAAAGAATTGTCGAAGCTTCGCTGGTTTTTCATATTCACTAGGTTTATTCTGTGTCATTGCAAGAAATAAAATGAAGTTATGTGATCTTTGTATAGCTATTCAGCAATGGAGATATTTTATTCTGGTATTTACTGCTCGTTTCAGGATCGTCGGCTGGCAAGGGTCGCATGGTTAACCTCATCAATGGTAGCCGTGCTATAATGAAAACGTCACTAATATCCATATATTGCATCTTACAGACAAGATTGAGGTCTTTCTTGATTACCACTGTTGTTTTCTAAATTTAGAAGTAATGCTGTGCTGATTATTTCAGAGGTTCCGAGCATACCGCTTGCCTGTTCGTATACTTAGTAGTAGCGTGATCGATTTACTGTAGATTTGTTTGTCCCAATGGATGCAAACTTGGTGACTGCCTTTTAGTGTGGGATTTTACTTATTTCCCTCATACATAACACCTGTTACTAAGCCGACTGCCCAATTAGGCCGACGTAGTTCCCAATTTCATTCCAAACAGTGTCACGATAAAAGGGTCAGTCAATTAGCTACATGCTACTGTCACTGCTAGTTAGAAGCATCATGCCATCAACAACGAGGGCAGTTGTTTATATTGTTGCATCTGTCTAGCCAATAGAGACTGGTGGATAACGCAATGAGGTCAGCACCACATTTGCAAAATCTATTTTCCGCTCGAAATGATGTGGCGGTGGGGTATAGAAGAGGGGTCAATTTGTTTAATCCAAAAAATGGAGAGTTACAGGTCATTTCCAACATTTTGACTCCTCACCCACACTTGTACCCCACCTAAATGTTAACACCTACAGAAATGTGTGTTCGGTCAATTTTCGGCAGAAAAATGGGGGTGTTGAGGTATAGATGAGGGTGTGAAAAAAAAAATCGCAGAAATGGAAAGAAAGAGACATTTCCATGATTTTGACACCGTACCCCACTTGTGTGCCACCCAAATGTTTACCCCCCCAGAAAGGGCGTGTTTTGTTCCATTTCGACAGTAAACTTAATGTGGTGTTGTGGGGGTTAGGGGTATAGGGGCACACTACCTATAATCAATCGACTTGGTTCAACTTCAGTTACGACGGGAGCGCTGCCATATCGAAAACGTCAACATACAGTAACTCTACGAGCAAATTGATTGCTCATGTTTTTCTACATTCCCCCTCCCCCCTCTCTCGAAATTACCACTCGTGACTAAGATGTGGGGGTCAGTTGTTGTCACAATATACTCACATCAGCCTGACGCAATTGTCGCCAATAGGCATGGAATATCGTGGAGTAGTCAGAAGCCAGAAAGAGGAAAGCCAGTGCGCTGAACTGGCGACAGGTGTTGACAGCAACGGTCCAAGCAACTTCATTCCCAAAGTAACTGCAGGGGATAGGACGGAAGAGCGAAGGGCTTTGTTGTATTATTTCATTTCCCGTACCGAGATGAAAGGAACCACGAGAATAACTGAGAATTTACCCTGCTGGAGACTAAGATGAAGTGGATGCGAGTGGGGTGATCCCGAACACGGGTTATCTCAGGACACCTCAGTACTCAACCGGTTATAGAGTCGGGGTAATAATTCTCAGTGGCGCTACACGAGAAAAAAAAATATGTTGAAATATGTTATTTGTATTTATTTGTGGGGTAGGGTGTGTGTAAAATTAGGGGAAAATGGCACCAGATTTCTTCAAAGGTCGTTTCAAAGGTGAGGGGGACACCACCATCTCAATACCCCGCCCCCAATCTTGAAAAAAGTGCTTCTGCACGATAACTGGTGAATGGAAGCAGATATGAAGTTGTAATCTTGTGTGAGGGTTGCATATATGAAGGGGAAGAACTGTATTCTTGATGGTGTCAGTTAAGGTCAATCAAGGTCACTGAGAAGTAATCTTCATATATTCGGCAACAAAACATTTTGAGGGTTGGAATAATGGAGAATTTTGTTCGTCCGTGTAAACTACATCTGATGTGCTACTTTGAGACCTATGGGGTCAATTCTTTGTGACGACCAGAGTTGTTGTAGCAAATCAATAAGTCAATTGCACCGACATACTAAAACACTTTTATCACACGTTTCCAGTTATGTCTTCTGTAGAAGAGTGAAACACTGATAACTTTATATCTTCGCAATGGAACATTCCAGGGGTTAGCATAACTGCAAATTGCATCTGGTGACCTACTTTGACTTGCGACCTTCTCTATCGTTCTTCGTGACCACTACACTTTGCTGTTGCAACACAACAAACCTCTCTCCTCTTCCCCACATGATCACTGTGTAATCGCAAATTTCTTGTATCCTCCTCCCCCTCCCCTACCTTCTCATATTGCCAATTGAATCAATTAGTATTAGGACACTCCTATCATAATCATTACAATTCACCAATACCACAGTTTTATTGCGATCCAATGGTTATTTGTTGACTCGGCCGGTTTGCTAGAAACTAAAAAAAGGGGGGGGGGGGGGGGGCAGTGCGCCGGTCACATTGGCAAACAAAGGAGGGTACGATAGGCCAAAATCTGAAAATAATATATATTTAGGCAACACTGTCTCAGTATACTAAACACGGGCTGTTTTGCTGAATTTGGTGGTTCCTGACTGCTTCAATGATATTGTTAAATTACCACTTTCATAGTATCCAACTTTGTTGTTATTAATTAGTTGGGCCAAGAATAGCAATGGTTGTTACTCCAGGTTCAACAAGTGGAATACCGTGGGCATGTAGTCATATCCTGTATTGCTTGCATAGTCCCAATGGCGAATTGGCTACGGCTAATTGGGGTAGTAAATCACGCACTCTGCGGGGTGACCCCACTTCATTACACCTTCTCCGCCCTGGAGTTGCTAGGTCCTCGGGTTCCGGTTATTAGGATAGGGTGGCTGTCTCCCTGCTAACAGTTACTAGGTATGGTTTGTGTAAGCTTACTATGCCACCCCTCGAATGCCTCCACCCCCAAATTCCCCCAGGTTTGTTATGTTAGGGTGAGAATTTTCTGTTGCCTCCTCATGCAGGTGACCCCACTTTCTGCCAAAATCTTAAGGAGCTGGAAATTGACTATACTATGCTACAACTCAAATACCCCCAAAAACACCCCTACCTAACGGCAGGTTACCCGCCGAATACATTCGAAAAATGCTCCCTCCCTCTTTGGTTGCAGTCCCGAACTGACTCCCTGCTCCCCAACCACAACAGCTCCCCCACCCCTTCCCCACTGCATAACACATTTTATACTGCCTGAAACAAGCCGGACACCAAAAGTGTACAGGCTGAATCGAAATGGATTTTCCCATCATGCTGGATAGAGTGTACTCTCTGCAGATCCACTGCCTGACTGCAGGATAGTGGCCTCAGAGTGAACCATGATTGTATGGCAGGCTATAAAATATCTCAATTGAACGAACTTAAAGTGAAGTTTGATTTGGATTCTACGAATCATATGCTTTGCATAAGGTATCACATGAGAAGCGCTGGCTGACTAATTACCGTCATTCTTTGAAGTGCAGTGGTTTCATATGAAAAAACCGGTAAAAATGTGGGAGTTAACAAACCCACGTCAGAAAAATATCAAGGGCGGGACGTGATCCTTCATGCAAAGCATATGATTCGATAGAATCTAAATCAAACTTCACTTTAGGTTCGTTTAATTGAGATATTCTATCTAATACATGCTTTGCATTCCAGAACCACGTGAGACTTTTCAAGCTTATATTAAAGCACTGAGTCAAGCCGAAAAGGAGAGACTTGAGCAAGTCTAAAAATACATAGAAACAGACAAACACAATCATTGTTGTGTTTCGTGTTATTTACATCTCTTCCGTTACTTTAAAACAATTTGCGGCAAAAGAATCTCGTGTGATTTTTTTCTATAAAAATTAGCCAAGCCGTGTCTACAGTACTCTAATCGGTACTGTGAGCTGTAAATTCGGATGTATCGATGCCTTGATTCACCGACTTAAAGTCTCTCATGTGATGGCACCATGCGGTTTCCGATAACTGATGAACAACTTGGTGCTGGTTTTAGGTTTCCTTTTCTGTATATAAACCTCCGAGGCTGATATGTGCATAAAAGTATCATCCGAGAACTTATTGAAGCACACTTGCAGTCCTATATGCCCCGACCGAGTTTGCTTCAGCTTGTCATTGATATGAAAAATGAACGAATGCTCTGTCAATTCCATAAAGTCTAAATCTAAAAGACACAGCGTTTGTACGCTCTTTGTGGAAATTAGAGCAGCTAAAATGACCACCTTGTAAGTCAGAAACTTCAATGTTAACTCAGCATTCACTCCCAGTGATTTTTACAAACTGGAAAACCGTAGATACGTCCCAAATGTGACAACGGTGAGGACGAGGAGTTTCGGAAAGTTTAACTAAAAAATTAATTAACTAAAAAATCTCTTTCAAATCCGTTTGCATGGGATTAATGTTACTTTGGCGACAACACAACAGCCATTTTGAGAGGACGGGAACAAAATATTGTTTTTGGGTACTTGGCCGCCATGCCGCAAGTAGAATTTCTGCTGCTTTTAGCGAAATTCCGTGGGCATTAATGATTGCCGGAAAGTAGACACGCGGTAAGTCGCATTTTCTTGCTTAGAGGGTGCACCACTTTCGAGCCTGTGATGGATATTACCTCTTTCGACATTGGTAGAAGTAGTGGTACCTCTATTAAACAGTTCCATCAATTTGGCGAACCACGCCTGTGTTGTCCATACAGGAGCGGATGAGAATTCTCGTCGCCTCCTCCTGTTCGACTTTCTAAAATCTCCCGATCAGGTGAAACGGAGGGAAAAGCATAGAAACTGTGGTCAGTCCAACATATAGTAAATGCATCAATGGAAAGGGCATGTGGGTCATAATGTCACGAAATAATGTTCGATACTTTAGCTTCTTCATTAGTCGCAAAAAGGTCAATATCCGGGCGACCAAAGACCGACGTTATTTTCAGAAAGATTTTGTCATTCAAGCCCATTCCGTATTAATTTTGCCAGAGCGAGACAAATGATCTGCAGTGGGGTAATGCACACCGGTATGTGGGCACAGTTATCATATTATCTTGTTTTTACACCAAAGCCAAATTAATTTTGTCACTTCGTTTCACTGACAAGATTTTGGACCACCCATGAGATTAGTATGACACAGCCGTAATTTTATCAGATCATATTCCAATATGACGCCCTTTAACAGACTTACATAGGGCTTTCAGACAAAAAGAAATGGCTAATAACACTAGAACATTAATGTGAAGACTTTGCTGTGAATAGGTCCAGCGATCATTAGCCATAGACTGGTCTTCGGACTTTAACACAGCGCCCCACCCTATGGTGGAAGCATCACATTCGAGCATCACACTGACTTGTTCATAGTGTATTTGGCAGAGAAAACCTCGTCAATGTTATTCAAACACCACAACAATCTGAACGACACAACGAAGTTAACGTGGCTCTTGCATCCATCACCTTTTGGCAGCTGTTCGAGATTTTATCTGGTTAACCTCAAAATGCCTGTAATACAGACTACCATATTCTACCCCTGGTAGATTAGCCACTAGAATGCCAATTTCCTCTGCCAAGTGTCGAACTGTCATCACGGACGAGTCTAGCAACTCTTCATCTCAAGTTTCGTTTTACACGTTCTCACTTGTGTAAGTGAGACTGTATTCACGGAATTTAGCTCAAAAGTTATTTCTTGTTTGGGCACAATTTCAGATTTGGTAGCAGGAACAACACAACCCTAATTCTGAAAACGAAGACACAGTCGCAGACACTGCTGCCGTACACTCTGCAAAGGTGTTCCCTTGTACAAAGGTGTCGTCAATATAACCAAGTACTGTAGACTATTCCGTCTCAAAGCAGAAAACACGGATTTCAGTAATTTCGTAAACATTCGAGGTGCACGTGCTAGGCCGTTTGGCAAGCATGTATACTCATATAAATCATGATTTGCTAGATCTTAGATATCTTCTGAAACTACGTTCGATTGAGACGGAATAATAAGCATCCTTTAAATCCACTGATGCCATAAAAATCCAGGAGGATTAATGTTAACCTTTAGCAAGCCATCCATTTTGAAATGGCGATATTTCACATATTTATTTTAAAAAAAATCAGATTCAAATTAATCTGAAACATCTATCTTTTTTGGGTATGAAGTAAATGGGTGAAACAAAATCACCTTCTGCTCGGGATGTCTTTCTGCAGCTTTTGAAGCTCTTCTCTAAGTGCATTGTTGGCGTGAGCTGGGGGGGGGGGGGGAACCATATTCTGATAGGGTATTTCCTCAATTCTATTTTGAGCCAATTTACTGTTTTGATTACTTCTTGATCTGAAGTGGTAAAATTGAGCCAAGCATGCAAAAACTTCTTTAATCTACCTGCTACATAAATCTCAGGGCTCTGAATCAAATTTCTTGAAGGAGAACCTACCTCACCTTGCTTCCGTGGGTTGGCGACAGTGGCTTGTCATTTCTTTCGACCTCTTCGGACAGCTGGACATCTGCCGTAACTCTTGCCTTTGCCGAAAAAAGTCATCTTCCTTAAGTGCCATGCCCCGACGACGGCCGAGAACTCTCACCAAACTTGGGCGTGACTTTGACGACCATTTCATTGGCATCCACAATGTCCTTTAGCTCTTTCAGTTAGAGATGCCGTCACCGTCAGCAATTTGCTTACGGGCACATTTGAGAGGCACAAGGTTGCACAATCTCGACTGAGATCAGATTTATAAGCTCCTTCGAGCCAGATCCCCTTTCGCCAACAGCGCCAAGGTGTCAAACAGTCAATGAATTGTTTCTTTCTTGGAGGCATAACCTGCCAAAAAATATTTATGCTAAGGCAACATGACTTGGACCAGAGTGACCAGAGTTGTCCTTTTGGATTTTAGTCTTTAGAACTGGTCCTGGCTTTTTTTTTCCCAAATAATTTGGTTTATGCGTGTTGATGCAAGAGACAAACAATTGGTCGGGTTGCTTGTAGGCCTGCATTTTTTCGTTAGGTTTCTCATCTGACAGCTTTTCTGTCAAAATTTTGCCAACAAAATCCGCAATTTTAGGCGGTAGTGCAGACCTTATCCCGATGGAAGGGTTCCACCACCGAAACAAGAAGAGTGTCATCCTCGGGTGTGTTCCTTGGAGACCCAGCAGAGCACGCATTTAAAATACTCGACACATCATCATCAAGAATCAAGTCTTGCCCGTTTGGCTTCAGGCCCACCCAAATACTGCCTGTTTTCAGGTCATGTTTGTTGCCTCTGCTATCATTTTCTCAATGTACTCTGACATTTCTGTCGTTAGGCCCAATGGGGTGGTTGGGATTCTGTCAGCCTTTGCTGTGAGCACCCTGGCATTGTCAGACTCGAACGGGTAATTCTATCTCTTCCGAAAAGTCGAGATCTTCAGAATCCATTTCAGAGATTTACTGCAATATGTCTGTCCTCTTTATACTGGTGTTCGCAAGTATACCTAAACAACGTTAGTTTAACAATGTACAGCAAAAATAACCTCGGTCTATAAATCAAAATCGAACCACTAGCCACCACACGAACTGTCTGAGTCTGCACACACACAGGCGATTAACTTCTGAGGACACGGCAGTACACACACACCATAACTATAATCTCGGCTTTCACCAGCAGTCAGTCTGTACTTTGTGCCGTAAAATCCATGCCACATGACCACGTCGCCCTTCAAGAAAGATCTGGATGCATTAAACGATTGAGTTGATCCTGGCAGAGGAGGTTCATGCTGAAGTGTTCAATTAGCGGCTCTCTCATGATGAATCTCTGAAGATTGTAACATTACCTAGATCCGTATTGTAAGGGATAATCGTTGCACAAGAAGATTGCGTTCGGCAAGCTATGTGTTCTCAGTGAGAATCATGTGGGTATTAAGATGACTCATTACCTGAGATTGAAAAATACAGTATGCCTCTAAACATCGTGCTGCATTCGCGGTGAGACGAGACAGGGCGATAGTTGGCCGGCAACGTTCTATCCCCTTTTTCAAAAATATGGGTGTAATATGGGCCTGTAGCCAAGATACAGGGAATTTCAACCGTATCCAAAAACACGTAAAGAACGGGCAAGATCATCGGCTGCAAGTCTGAGAGCTCTAGCCGGATGAATCGGACCACCTTCAACACCAACCCCGTTAGATCTCCTATTGTAGGGAAGCGTCATCCTGCATGGCTGCACCTTCAGGGGTTCATGGCGTAAATACAATGAAGATTGTTGTTGAAAATGTTAGGCCAACGCCTAGGCCTAACGTGGGGCCTAATTCTAGGACTGACGTTCAGTCTAAACAAAAAAAACTATGGGTCACTGAAAATGAATGCCTGTATAGCACTCTTGTATTTAGATATTGGTAAAAAGGGTAACATCTGTCCAGCAGCATCTGGCTGTGGGAGGTCTGGAATTAAGCCAGGTAACCATACTAATATTTCTAGGTAGCACATTACATGAAATGCCCAACTTTTAACCTCAGAGCAGTTTCAGGACAAATGCATCTTAAATCAATTTGGAGTTTAAGTAGCTATTGTGATTCTGTTATCAGTCGTGTCTCGGGCCAGTTGGGTTAATTTGTATTCTCTGATCGCGTTCTGCCACGTTTTAGATATAGTTTGCAGAGAGGGCTAATACGAATCTTTGTACGTTTTTGTGAGTTGTCACTAAGAGCAGAGTCTACAGTGGTGGCAGCGAAATTGACTTACCCGTGCCTAAACATTAGCCAGGTTCTATGGTAAAACATGAAGCAGTAATATCGAGTACTCAGTAATCTCACAGTATGTGAGACACGGCGTTTTCAATGTAACTACGTTCGGGGAAGCTTGGTTGGGAGTAACTCAATAGGCATACAAACGTAACTGGTTTCCTGGTATTCTGGATGGAAGGAACATTTATTCTTTATGTTGCGAGGAAATAGATATGAAACTTGGTTGGGACATTCTGCGAAAGCTAAATGCCACTCTTGATGTGGGTAGCGGTATTTGAAGATTGGTGATGAACCCCTTCATCTCAAATGTGAGGATTCAGATATTCTGTGTGTTGTAAAATCGTGACACGGTCAAAGGTAGCTGTTGGCCCTACTCTGAATGCTTAATACCAGTTGTCGTCGAATCAAGTCGGTTCGAAAGAAAACCCAATAACTATGATGGCATGAAGTGAGCTTACAGAAAGTTACGTGCTTGAGGACGTTCTATCAGTGAATACTCCTCCAAGCTGAGGTGTGGACTTGGGAATCTATGGTCCTTGATAATTCCGCATAAATAGTCGGGCAGTACCTGACATTGATTTATCAGATTTTACCCTTTTGAAGATAAAAAACTGACAAAGTACAGGATATGTTATCAAAGTACAGTAGTGCCTTTTCCAGTGGACCCTTACGACCAAGGTAGAACTAATTTTGTCCGTCATGAAATACATACAGAAACCTCAAAATCCATACGTCAATGGCCCCATAGAACCACACCCACTAAAAGGATTGAAATTGATAACCAAGTACAAACAACTCTTGATAATGACTTGATAGAATCTTGCAACAGTCCATGGGCTTCGCCCATTGTGATGGTGTTGAAGGAAGATGGGACTTATAGGTTCCGTGTTGATTATAAAGAGAAATGAATGGAATAACCATAAAAGATACCCACCCTTTGCCAAGAGTGAGTGACAGTTTAGACGCGCTTGGTGGTTCCATGTATTTCACATCACTTGATTTGCAGCAAGGTTTTTGACAATTGAAATAGACCCTCAGGATAAATCAAAAACCGCATTTACCACCGGAACTGGGTTGTATCAGTTTGAAGTGATACCCATGGGCTTAACGAACTCTCCGCCAACGTTCAAAGGCTAATGGAGGCTGTTTGCGCGGCCTACATTTTGGACCAAGTGTTTGGTGCGCGTTGATGACGTTCTCATTATGGGCAAAACTTCCGAAGTTCACTACCAAATGGATCCGAGGTCCTGCAATGATTCCTCAAGATGTTCATTCTTTAAGCAGGCAGTTAGATAGTTGGGTCATCTCATTATTAGAGAGGGGATTTTACCAGACCCTGCTGCAACTGTCACGATTAAAGGATTGCCCCGCCCATCAATTCCTACAGAGGTTAGAGCATTTTTGGGCTTGTTTAGCTATTACAGGCGGTATGTGCAATATTCTCCACATAGAGCCGCACCGCTGAACAGATTGACTGAAGTTAAGGATTCGTTTGTATGGGATGTCAGTTTCGAGGAGGCGTTTACTTTTCCCTTAAAGAAGTTGTGACTTCCCCGTGATGGCGTTTCCAGAATTTCAAAGGCCATCCATTTCACATACTGACGCATCTAAGGAGCCTATTGGTTCTGTCCTTTCGCAAGCAGGGCCTGATGGCTCTGACAGAGTAGTGGCTTATGCTCGCCACAAAACTTTCTAGAATGAAAGGAAATGGTCTACTTATGACCGAGAACTTTGGGCAGTCGTGTGGTCATGACGTCATTTTCCGACATTATTTGTCTATTGCGTTTTGACAATGCATCATGATCATGAGCCTTATGGGATTGAATTTTATGCCAATTGAATCTGACCGTACAGGGAGAAGGGTTCGTTGGCTGATAGAGTTGCAGGGTTATGATTACGAGATGGAGTATAGGCAAGGTAATAGTCATGCTAATGCGAATTCACTCTCGAGACTGCCAGATGAAAAATCGTCAGTAGAGGCACTGGGAAGAATAAAAAAAAAAAACAGGTCGATCTTAGTGATCAATGCCACAAGACTCCCTCCCCATGATGACAAAAAAACATCCCTGTTGCTCAGTGGAACAGTTAAACGGTTGCCCATGTAATAAAACATGGCATTGCCACAGCAGTAGTCGGTGAGGCTAACAGTTCATATTACCAGTCTATTGTTGGTTCAGTCTCTTTTGATTATGAACAGGATATTGAACGTTATCAGAATGCTGTCAGATTGATTCGAGAGTCAAAGGGGATTCGACTGGGCCATTCGACCTCATACTCAAACATTTCTTTGCGCTCACCAGTCTTAAAGAAGTTGTGGATGAATTCCCATGACTAGTAGTGATAGATGGCGTGCTTTGTAGAAGGAACCGCAATCCAGTGAAAGGCACAATACAATACCAAACAGTGTATAGCCGAAGTATTGACATTCGAGGTTGCTTGAAAGGTGTCACGGGGGTATTAACAAAGTAGAACATTTTAGCGCGGAGCGAACCATTAGCTGAGTATGGTAGTTTTTTATTGGCCATTTATGCGTAGAGAGGTCGAATCATTTTGTAAGGAATGTTACCGTCAATGCGCCCCCCCCCCCCCGGCCCCCTGCGAACCCAAACCAGGCGCGACGTGCACTATTGGAAGGTATGTAGTCGAAAGTCCTTTTCCGAGCATGTGCAAGATTTAAACCCGAGTGCTCTTGGAAGCAAATGGTAATAGATACGTACTTGTTATTATTGATCATTTCAGTAAGTACGGAAACCTGTAATTCCCTTCCAATCATCAGAGAGCAGAAACAGTGGACAAATGTCTATGTGAAGATTTGTATCCGGCAACACGGAGTTCCCGAAGTTCTCACCACGACCAGGTGCAACAGTTTGAGGGTAAGCTTATGAAGGAAGTGTGTAACAAATTGGGGATCAAGTAGTCGAAAACGACTTCCTATCACCCGCAGGAAATGGGTTGACTGAAAGGTTTAATAGGACCCTAAAGGACCAGTTGTGTAAATATTTATTGTCGCTGGGGGTGAATGGGACCAGCATTTGCGCGCGTTACTAAGGTCGTAAATTCTGTGCATAGGTATGACGCCTATTTTGATGTCCATGGGAGGGAGCCTGGTACTCCGCCCTCAATGTTGTCCCCACATGTTAACTTGGCTGAAGATAACGTCACGTACGAATATGCACTAACGGTGAAAGGGGATAAAAGCGAGCTTAGGCTTATGTGAGGTGAAATGAGTCAGTGTGGGCGTGATAAGCAGAAGGGGTACTATGACGTAAACTCCAACTATCATCACTTTGAAACCTGCGATCTTGTGCTGATTGATGACCCGGCTCATCAAAAAGAGAAGTTGGCGCCAAATGGGAAGGCCCATAGATGATCGTGATGAACAAAACTGATGTCGAGAGATCGTTCTGCATACTGTACGTTCAACGTCGAACTGCCGTCGTTCCCTCTGACCTTTGACACAATAACATTATCATCTCATTAACTGTATCTCCGAAATGGCTATTATTTGTACTTTCAATTCGTACCTGTATAGCTGTAGAATGTTCCTTCCTATAAAAGAACGTTCACTACCATCCCATATAAGTGATATAAAGAAGGATTTTCTGGTAAAACTGTGGCTTGATATTTGGGGTATCGATAATGGCGAACGGGTGGTGTTTTCACAGTATCATATATCTGTGGAGGCGGTAAAATTTTTCTACACAGATTAACACTTGGCAAGTCGGGAGGCGGTATCAGGGGGACTGGTCTTCAAAATACCAACTCATCAACGTTACATGAACCCCTCTTCCAACCATACCGCCTCTCATCTGCCCATTGCATCACCTAGCATTGGGCTATAATTTCATAATACGAGGGGTCCCATTCTAGTCAAGCAAGAAATCTATCATATTCACGTGTTTCACTTCATTTAATTGACAAATTGACGAGAAGAGGGTGTAGGATTTAAACAACCTCGTACTGTTTGATTGTCGAATCAGTGCGTCTTTCTCTCGGGATGAGCATGACTTCGGCGAAGTTTTGAAGATGATATCCAGGTAGAAGCCACCGTCGGGAAGGCGCAAATTAAAGGCCGTGATTATCGATTGTCCCGAGACGAGTAGGACGGGGTTACAACCAACGAGTAGTTACCCCGACACCGTGATTGGTCACGCGGAAGATTGACGTAGCAATAAAAGAAGGGCCTTTAGTGGGATCATTGTTTTGAATGCCGGGAACAAATAAATACGCTGAAACACGTTTTTAAAGAGTGTGAAATCTTTGAACCGAAAGTTACCAATTTTTCAGCCAATACAAGTGTTTGGCGCATTACGGCGGGCCCAGATAATATACTTGGCATAAACTAAAGCTAGGCACACTAGCTAAAAACGAACATTTCATAATAACATGCATCATTACCGGAAATTTTTAATTCACATGAAAGGAAGAGGATGAGTTCATCTGCTCTGTAATGGTGCCTTCGGCTTGGGGAGAGGTATACTAGCCAGGGGAGGCCTACATGGGACTGCCAAGGTCCCTTTTCGAGATCCAGCAGTGAATATTCCTGAGGCGAGTGTAATTCGGGGGCATTCTGGAGGACGCAGAGCGCTGTTTGCATCGCTAAAATGCCCTCTCTTCCATGGAGAAAATCCCTAAATTTGTGAAAGCAGGGTATGAAATTCCATGGAAACTATTACTCAACCACATATCATGATGGTCTACAGGAAAAAGGATGAGATGATGGTTTCGTTGGGTTCGAGTTGAAATGCAATTCAGCTATTGAATAGCCCGCACTACAGGCACACTTACGAAAGCGTTTGTAATTGCTATCGAAATCCATTGGTGGTTTCATATATTAGCCGAGATATCGAACACCAATGCAACAGGCACCACGGCCCTTTTCAAAAAAAATAAGTGAGAAATTTACAGTGCCAACCTAATCATTGCATAATGTTGGCAACATGTTGCAACCAGGAGAAAACAATTTATTAATGAAGCATGAGAGGGTCACACACCTAACAGAGGGGCACCGGGATTCGCCTGAGTTGGGAGGGAGTGAGCATGGTGCCTGACACCCAGACCTCCCTCTTCTCATTTTCCCTTTCCATGATTATCATTAGAGAATTCCTCGAATATTTCACATGTGAGCATACCCGATCGGGCTCTTCAACAAAATCAGACAAATGAATTGGTGGTGGCATGAGAGGAGCGATTTGTTGAAGTGGGGGATAGGTTTCATTGACGCTCCCCCTCCGTCTAGGCTCATGCCACAAATGAACAGATTTGGTCAACATGAATCATCTCTGAGTGGTGTAATTTGGGGCATTCTAGAGGACGCAGAGCGCTGTTTGCATTGCTGAATGCCCTCTCTTTCGAGAGAAAACCCCTAGTTCGTTAGAGCTATATTTGTGGAAGAAAATAATCATGAAAACTACTACCCACATAATCATGGTGGTTCTACAGAAAAGGATGAGGTGATAGATTCGTTGTGTCCGAGTTGAAATGCAATCAAGCTGTCGAATAGCCCGCATTACAGACACACTTACGAAAGTGGCGAGCAAGATATTTAAATTGAGGATATCTAATGAACCATTGAATCCGACGACAGGGAGTTCACACACGCACAGTCACTGGAGCCTGTAAACAATTCGTTGTGCGAGTATGTCAATAAATTTACTTGGAAATGGCTGATGGAATAGCCTCATCAAGGAAACAACGACTATCGAGTTTCCCGCGGGTATTTGTCTATAAATTTCGGTTTTGCTTTCATCACGGTGACAATCCTGGCGGAGGCATGGCTTCAAGATACGTCAGAGTTTGAGGACATTATAACAGTTATTGAAGAAGTAGAAAACTTTTCGACCACATAATCATGATGGTTTTACAGAAAGGATGGGATAATGGATTTGTTGCCAATCCAGCTTGGTCCAATAGTCCGCATTACAGACACACTTACGAAAGTGGCGAGCAAAACATAAATTGAGGATGTTTAATGGAATATGAACCAAGACAAATAGCTCACACACACACACACACACACACACACCACACACACACACCACACACACACACACACATACACACACACACACACACACACATACACATACACAGACTACTGGAGCGTGTAAACAATCTGTTGTGCGGGTATTTGTCGATAAATTTACTTACTTGGAAATGGCTGATAGGATAGCCACATCAAGGAGACACAACTATCGAGTTTCCTGCGATCTACGAAGCGTGTGAAACAAATGTCCGTTGTGCGGGTATTTGTCTATAAATTTCGGTTTGCCTTCCATCACCGGAGTGACACCTGCGGACGACAAGGCTTCAAGGATACGCCAGAGCTTTGAGAATATTATAACAGTTAGATGAAGAACGTAACAAAACGTCGACTCGATGAAAAAAAACAAAAAAACAAGAAAAGAACTAACCAAAATCTAATATTGATTCTAAGCAGCTAGTAGCAGAATTAATTAACTCAACACACCACTGCCACGTGTCAATGTCACTGATCCCGATGTTGAAAAGACATCATTTTTGTTTGTAATTGCTATCATCGAATATCATTTAGTATGTTTTTATTGTATTAGCCGGGGATTTCAGAAAACCCTGAGCACCAGAGCACAACCAAGAACCTTAAAAAACTAAGTGAGAAATCCGAACAAGTGCCAACCTAATTCTTCAATTGCATAATGTTGGCTCATCTTGCACTAGCAGACAACAATGTTATCAATGACGCAGGAGAAGATCACCACCTTAAAACAGAGGGGTGGAGGGAGTGAGCAAGGTGCCAACACGCGACCTCCCCTTTTCATTTTCCCCTTGTCCAAGGATTTTTATTCGAGAAATTCCTTCAATATTTCACATAATAATATAATAATAATAATAATAATCTAATAATAATAATAATAATAATAAATAATAATAAAGGTGTTTTATATAGCGCTTATATGCAAGCCTCAAGCGCTCTCATCACAGAGGAGAGAACTTCATAAAGAGAGTTTATAGGAGGTGGGCCTTTATTTCCTCTTGAAAGGAGTTTCTGTGCTGGCAGCTTCCCTCCGAAGGTCGTCAGGTAAGGCATTCCCCGAGAAGGACCTATCCAAGAAAAACCTTTTTCACCACACCGTAGGTGCTGGTGTTTGTCTTTATGACAGTGTATAGGTTTTCGTGAAGACGAGCGTACTGTACGAGAAGGACAGTATGGTGTGGGTGAGGTCAGAAAGGTAACCAGGAGCGTTACCTTTGAATATCTTATACATGGTAAGAAGAATCTTAAACGAAATGCGAGCATTGACAGGGAGCCATTGAAGTTCAGACAGAACAGGGGTGATATTTTGTCTTTGGGGGTCCTAGCGACATGTGAGCATACCCGATCGGGCTCTTCAACAAAATCGGACAAATGAATTGTCGGTGATGGGAGAGGAGCGATTTGTTGAAGTGGGGGATAGGCTCTATTGGATGCTTCCCCCTACGATAGGCTCCATGCCACCCTTCCCAACTGGCAGCAGGAAGTTGTACCAGAAGGTTACTGGCCAGGTGAACAAATGAACAGTTTGTTCACAAGTCTACCATACATTGAGATAAGTGAATGTGGCTTTACGACTGAGAACTGAATGAATCAATAAACTGCGATTCGGAAGGGGTTATTAGTGAGCGTTCAAGTCAATTTGTGTGTCCTTGACTGAACACGTGATAACAAAAACACACAGAAGCTGGCTACTGGGACACTTTAGGTACCTCAGTGAAGGAGATATGTGAACTTGTTCCGTAGACTGCAATTACTGCAATTGTGTGTACGAGGAAAATTGGGTCTAGTGGTAGCCACACAGACAGAACTCCCCTTTGAGCTATCAGAATTGTCGGAAGTCAATGTCTATCATGAAATTCATCAGCTTTTCAGCGCTGTTTCATCTTGTACAGAGGACATAACTGGAGATGTGGTAGAAGTGTCTTAGTACGTCAGTGCAAGTTACTTATTGGTTTGTTGCAGCAAGACGAGTCTTGAAGAATTGACCGAGGAGATCGTCAGGTCAAAAGGTCAAAGAAGTAAAAGTAGATCACAAGATATAGTATGCACAGACGAACAAAATTCTCCATTACGCCAACCCCCTAAAATGTTTTGTTAGGAAGTAGATGATTATTGAAATTCATAGTGTGTTTCAGAGGTTTCACCCGTATCTAGAGGACATATCTTGAGTGTTATAAAACTACCCTTTGAGCTATTCCTCCGGAATGCTTCAGTGTCAAGAGGTCAATGTCGAACACGAAATTCATCAGAGTTGTTTTACAGAGGACATAACTGGAGATGTGGTAAGACAACTTTGATACGTCAGTGCAATTGACTTATTAGTTTGTTGCAAGTCTGGTCGGCCCAAAGAATTGCCCCTATATGTCATAAGGTCATTAGTCGAATGAGGTAAAGTCAGAAGTTCAACGCAGATCCCCAAATGTAGTTACACGCCTACGAAAAAACTTCCATAAACGACATCGCTCGAATGTTTCGTGCCAAGATATACAAGGATTGCCCTATGGTGACCTCCAATGACCTTGACCTAACACGAGAAACCAATCGTGTCACCTCATCTATATTTGCAACCCACGTATCTAATATGTACTCAATAGATACTTGCATTTATTAGATATTGTTCTGACAAATTTTTTGGACTTTGCCCTGTCGTGACCTTGAATGACCTCGAACTGGCACTAAAACAGTAGGGTTCTCCTCTTCCCCATGAGCAACCCACATGCCCAATTTGAATGTGATACATGCTGGTGTTCTTTAGATATCGTGCTGACAAGGGGTGTCACACACACACATAGGACAATACACACACACACACACGTACTCATGCATACGCACGGTGCAAGACTGCATAGGTTCATTTTGCCTTC
This sequence comes from Sclerodactyla briareus, assembly GCA_026419785.1. NCBI lineage: Eukaryota > Metazoa > Echinodermata > Holothuroidea > Dendrochirotida > Sclerodactylidae > Sclerodactyla > Sclerodactyla briareus. The sequence goes on along the minus strand of JAODTK010004721.1, from coordinate 51,352 downwards.
GTCAATGAATAAAAAACGAAGAGATGGATGTCGAGATAGTAGTCACCTCCTTAGGAACATTGGATCTTACGATTACCCAGCTATTTGTTGTCAACGGATGGTGGCGAGACATTCAGTCACATAACAAGAACGCATATATGCATATTGATCCCTTGCTCTACTCGATGGCGATTACCACATTTTTGTAACGAGGTGTGACTGAAATGAGTACTCCTAATATCCCAACATTACTCTATACAGACGGGTATGACATTCCTGACCGGCACACTGATATATCTGGATCTCTGTTGTCAAGTTCAAGTAACCCTTCCCGCTTCAGCAACAATACACTGCAGCCTACCATATGTATTTACGCACTTGCTTCACCCAAAAATTAGAAAAAATGTTGTCTGAAGTTCATCATCCTCAGCATGTGTGCAACCCCCACAGGCCTAAATTGAACTTGGTGCATGCTTGCGTTCCTACAAGCATTGGCGAGTCTCGCAAGTTACTGTTACGAACTAAAAATACCCTCATCGATGGGCCTTCCCCTTTTTTCCTTTCCTGGATTCGAGGGTATAAGCATTTTCGCTACGATAGCATATCGTGGGCCTCGACTATGGTAATTAATGTTAGTGGCAATCTGGAGCATTCTTGGACCCGATTGCAGTAGATGGGGGAATATCCCGTTAATTGCCGTACCAGGTGTATTATGATAATCCAGTAGTGGCTGTTGTATTGTTTAAGTACGATGATAATGTGTTGTGGGAGGGGGGGGGGGGGGGAGTGACAAGGGGGAGCCATTGGGCATGAGGCATCATCCGCATAGGATTTCGCAACTCCAGGATCGCGCACACGAAGTAGCCGTCTCCCCCACTGTCGCGGATTTTTAAAGAATAGAATCAATGGGTCTGAAAACGTTTCTCGTTTGAGAAGGGGTATGGTAAGGCACCAGAGCCAGACCCTTTTCCCCGGACAGTAGGTGCTGTTTTGAGCAGCTTAGTATATAGGTACGTGTCTACCTCCAGGTGCAATGGTAGACTTAAGCGCTGTTCACACTCATTGCGGCACGATACGATACGATAAATTTATCGGATGGAGCGTTCACACTTAGTGCGATAAAAATGTCGTATGATCATATTTTCGAACGTGGTCGGCGCCTAACATAACGGGGAAAGTAGTGGAGTGATGTATGAGGAAAGTACAGTTCCCTTGTAACCTAGGCGGTGTGAGATAGCTTGGTCATCACAGATTCTGAATATTAAGCATTGTAATGTCAAAGAAGGTCGGAGCCTGCAGCTTTTTCAGTACTTATAGGGGGAGTGGATTGGAATAGGTTATCGACCCATTTTGAAGAAGCAACAACACCATTACAGCATTTTTTTGTCGTGGAGACAACACGCGCAACTAGTGGCACCTGATCCACTCTTTTTTCTGGACATCACTGACTTTCATTCCTTACATAAATTTTCTCATGATTCATTTTGCCCAAACACAATCACTCATGGCAGCGCATGCTCGGAAGCCACTTAGCCACAACCACCCGCCGTTTCCAATCACCCAGCCTTCCCTGGGCACGCGATCAGGCCCAGTCCGTTCCTTTTCCCTATCTCTCGGAGGTACCCGCGCAGGTCAGCCATGAGCTATACGTGGTCACAGCCCCCTGGCGGACGGCCCTACTCTAAGGTGTCTCGTGGAGACAGACCACGGTGACTTGACTCCAAGACTTAATTACCGAAGGTTTGGATTGACATTATCCCCCCCCCTTACACCTCTCACGCTTATTCCCGTTGCCTTCCTTGTTTCCTTCCCACCCGTCTCGTCCTTTCCCATGATTGTTAGAGTGGGAGTTCTCGTCGAGACGGTCCTGCTGTGACGTCTCCCTCCGGGGGAAACTTCCGTACACACCTCCTATCTAAGAAATTTATAAAAACCGCTCCCCTTGCCCTTTCAAACTACTCAATGCCCCCGGCCACTCACTACAACCGCGTATCTCACTCGTTTTTGGTATGTACATGAACTTGGTAGACGCCAACACGCCCCTATGCCCTCACTGGTCTGTTACTATTGTTCTATGAGGAGGGCAAAGCATGGATTGGACTACAATCATTGTTTTCTAGTCCTATTCTTGCTCTGCTGCAGATAGGTCCGAGCAGCTTCAATCAGAGGCTCAATGTCTGCCCTGGAGACGTTACAATAACATTCAGCAAAAACCCTGATTTTCATCACCTAATCCCACTCTTTACGGTGCCGAAGGTCCCCCACTCCAGCCGTCTTGCGTTCCATATTCTTTGCTGAATTGCGCGTGCGGCCATTTTACTCATTAAATCACTGCAGATTGCGCAAATTATTCGCATCCGAAAAAACTTTATCGTACGATAAAAATAAAATATGTTAAACTTGACGTCCGATGAAATTATCTTATCGTAAATCGCCCCTAGTTTGAACACTCCCTATTGAAACAACACTTGTTTACTCCAAAGTGAACAACCGACCCTGCATTCCCTAGAACCTTCCTCCAACCTAAATAAAAATCATGGACAGATTTTAATACTTCCTTTTCCCGAATTCAGATATCTTCACTTTTCGAATGTTCGCGTCCAAATTGTCAGCTTCCCCCTCCCCCCCCCCGCTGAGTTGAAAAAGCGGGAGAAAAATGTTAATTTCTAGAACTTAGTGGATCTGGATACTAAACCCTATTCTGGTTCCCACGCCTTCACCGTCCATGCCTGATCCGAAAGGTTTGTAGACGAAAGTATTCGGCATCCTACACTGACCTGATTTTTTTTTTTTCGAGCCACATTCCCGCGGTTTTGGGGCCATTCTCACCCGACGGGGAACGATATACTTTTTTTTGTTTTCGGATTCGTACAACCCAATGCTAGCAGCAACAATAAATGATTCTGGTACAGAGTAATCATCATCCTCGAACGAGTTGTATTTTGCGCTCTATAAAATTCCGATTTGGAATGGAGCCCCTCATTTTCCTTATAGTTAGAGCAAAACACGAACTAAACTTAAAAGAGCAAAGGATGAATAAGGCAGCATCTGATAACTGATCAATTCGTTTGCTTCCGTGGGTAATGTTTGACCACCGCACCGAACCTCATGTGTCATTCTAGTCTATCGCCTACAGGGTGCCAATGGTCCCTAAAAGTGAACCATTGCAAGCAAACGCTGTGACACGGTATATGTTTAAATACACGTATACAAAACCCGCGTGGAGACATATGACAAACTGACAAGCCATTTCTGTCTTTTCTCCCACTATATCCAAGGAAGTCATGAGATTATGGAATGCAAAACCGGTTAGCCATGGTCTCTCACTCCCATTCAGTCTGCAAGCGGGCCGAGCAATGCCGAATCGCCCACATACTTGCGAGAAGAGGCATAGAATGCGGATATTACAAAGTAAAGATGGCCATCGCTCATCTGTCGCGAGATGATAATAGCACTAGGAGTGAATGCTCGATACAATCGTCAGTCGGATGCCACTGATACGTTTCGAAGCTTTTGACATGAGGGCCATGTAGCTGCGTGTAATTGATCACTTATACCCTGGCTGTCGAGGATGTACGTGATACAAACATTCATATACATTCAGTAGTTGAAAGGTAGAAGGGCATTTTGGGGCCAGTTAAAGGTCATATCTGAAGTCAGCAGAAGTCTGAAACTTTTGAGAGGCAATGTCTGCTCGGAAAATAACCAGACACTCTACCTAACTACCGGCTTCTGATAGAGCTGGTGGTCAATGAGTCTTTGCTATTACCAAGGTCTCACCCAGCTCAACAATTCTCCCACCCGTATCCCCGATCGGGCCTCGGACTCTGCGAACTTGTTGGCTCTTTTTTCCTCACTACTCGCCCCTTATTTACAGTCCAGCAACAGTCTCTGCCCCTATTGGCTCCTTTGACCATCGCCTCATTACCCTGTCTAATCAATCCTAACTCCCTACATGCAAGCTCCCCACCAAAGCAAAAACTCTGGAACTACTCCACAGCTGCCTGGTTTGTCTTGGTCGGTATTTTTTTTCAGTCTTCCCTTGGGATGAACTAACCTTCTCAGATGACCCTCTAACCCTCTGCTTCGGCTATTTTCGAAATTATTCTTCTAGGATAAACACTTTTATTCCCTACACTTAAGATCAGGCTCCTCTTCTCCACCTTCAGGGTTCAACCATCAATGTACATGCCGTCCAGGAGAATAAACCGACTTATCGAGCTTGGCTCTCTTCTCCTTCACCTATTTCCCGTCACGCCTATGTAACTGCTCATAATTTGTGCTCTGAGACTATCGACGAGGCAAAAAACTCTTTCACTTCACGTATGGCTAATAAAACTTTCATCATCCTGGCCCTTCTGGTAGTTAGTCGTGTTCATTTTGTCCGCTGGCCAATCTGTGTCCCCCAGAACTTCTGTACTTCCAACTTCCCTCCGCTGGTCAAACCTGATGCTCTTTGGTATTGATGCCACCGGGATCTAAATCTAATACTTTTGCCGAGCTAGTCTCTTCTAAGTCCACTATGAACACAGATGCCTCATCCTCCTCCGAGCTTTTGCCAGCTTTAGTGAAACGACATGGATGTTTGTTCACTACTTCATGTCCCGCCAAAACCTCAATAGTTTAGACATTTATAAAGCATCTGGTCCTGAGGGCATTCCTCCTATAGTCCTCCTGAAGGGTTCCCACCCCGAAACTTGGCGCCTATCCTTATCAAGCTTTACCAAACCCCGCGTTTTTATTCTATGATGCTACCCTTCTGTGTGGGAAACATGCTCATGTCTGCCAGACTCCCTAAAAAGGGTGACAACTCCAACCTCCCTCCAATTCGGCCGATCGCCCTCAACCAAAAAAGAAATCGGTCCTCTCCAAAGTTATGGAAATAGTAACAATCATGTTTTTTGAATTTCTTGAGTTTCACTCTCTCATCATTGACCACCAGTATGGTTTCCTTCCGGCATGGCCCATCTACGGGTGACCTACTATCTTTTGTCACCTAGTTAATGGGCCCAAGCCATTGATTTTTTCGGTGGAAATAGGGTAGGGCTATTGCCCTTGATATCTCTAGGCCTTGACCGTGTTTGGCACGCGCCCTGACTCCTTGCTCAATTAACTTCATTTGGTTTCAATCAGGGTCCCCCCTTCTAACTTCTGGGACTGCCAGCTCTCTTATCTGTCGCTCTATCTCTGTTCGGGGGTGTTGATGGTGCTCTCTCTCTCCTCTTCCCCCGGAGCCTTCCGTATCAATTGGTTGTTCCTCAAGGTGTGTTTTTCTCCTACACTCCTTTCTCATTTTTATCAATGATCTTCTTAGCTCTCATCCTATAGTATTCCTCATTTGCTGATGATTCACCACTTCAACCACTCTCTGTGCTTTCCTTCTCCCCCCTGAAGTGGAACGATTTTTCCTACAACCGTTCCCTAGTTGCCTAATCACTGACACTGATCTTCATTCTAATTTTGACTGGGCACTGCTAACTGGTTACCTTCACCCATCTCAAAACTCAGAACTCGCTGATTGTCTGGCGGCGTGTATCTGATGCACCAGCTATTTCATGGCTGACCATATCCTCCCTCAGAGTCACTTCTCTTATAATCCTTGGTTATGGAAATCATAATAACCTGTCCTGGAACTCTCCTATCAAGTCTATCGCTACCATGCTTCAAGAAAGTTGGGCTTCTTATTTCGCTCAAGGAAATACTTCACCCACAACAGCTACTTTTCTGCTTTAATCAAAGCCCAAATTCCGCTCCCTAATGGATATGTTTGCCATATTTGGGGTGGGTTCGCCATCCTCTCTCAGTGCCTTGATCGTATCCAGAAAAGGGCCATTCGTCTCATCAACGATAATCATCTTACCTCCTCACTTCAATCTCTTCCCCATCGCAGATCTGTAACATCTCTCTGCCTCCTTTACCGTTATTTTTATGGTCAATGTTCTTCTGAGCTTGGGGAATTCTGTTCCTCTCCTTGTACTCGAGGTTACTCGCCATAAAAACTCGCGCTTGTTCTTCTCCAGCCAACCCTTCGGTTGCACTATCTTCCACGTCAACGCACCGAAACCTATGCTCGCTCCTTTTTTTTTTTCCTCGCACTTGTTCGCGTGCCGTCTTCCGGGAATGTATTTCCTCCTTTTTTGCCCTCCAGCGGTATCAAGAGTAGAAATCAACAAGCTGGATCTCTCCCATCTCCTCTTTCTTTAGTTTCTTGTGCTTGGGGTTCTGCCTTTTTTGTTGAGGCATTACGGTTTCGCCCTTCCTCTTTCACTTTGTTTTAAAAAAAAAATAAAAAAAACCTGGATGGTTGAACTCATATTTGGGTATTGGGTTTCTGTGATAGGTACATGATCCCTATTGTTCTGGGTCATGTCAAATTTCATCTGATGTCGCAAAAGTGTCAAAGTTAAGAAAAACCTTGTGAACACGATGAATCCAGAACATTCGGTGGCAATCAAGCTGAAATTTGGCGCACCTGTTTTCTCATGGGGATTGCGTTACTGCTATTTTTTTTGTGTGAGGCGCAGGTAATTTTTGTGAATTAAAACTTGTAAAGAAACTAATATTTTTGACCAATTTTTAAGCTTTTGGACACAATAACCCAACCCTCCTGAATGGAACTCTTCATACTTGGTATGTGGGTTCCGTGATTGAGAACACCTCCCTACAGTTTTGGGGTCAGTTTAAAGGTTCAATCTGAGGTCGTCCAGAGGTCTGAAAACATGACAACGAGAGGTCCACACAGGCCTGGAATTTGGCGTTTTTATCATCCCATCATCCCTTTTTTTCCTGTATCTGGTCATAGGTATATGAATGTGTCAGGCCCACTGACTCCGGCTTCCTGGTTCTCTCCATGCATGAGTTCGAGATTTAGCATATCGATTTAAGCATATCGTATATTCACATATCAATCTCATCTCCTCTCTAAGAGAACTCATCCAGCACGGCTTTGCAAGACAAATTTGTTGAGGTTTACGGCTCAACGACTGAGACAAATGCTGATTTGTAACGTTCAAAAGTGGAAACCGCGTCGTTAGCACTCAATTTCAAAAAAAATCATCAGTCCTTCCCGCTAATTTATCCTGTAACTCCATTCTCGATTGTCACCCTTGTTATAATTGAGTTCCCTCTCATGAATGGAAGAAGAGTGATAACGGCCGAATGTTATATTTCAATCCATTGTGGTGACTCTTTCTTGATGAGACTCTTTTCGGAATTGAATGCACCTGGACACACGTTCAAGTTAGCCATTTTGATATACAAAAAAACAAAAACCAAAAAACCATAAAACATTCATTCATAATTTTACTGAGGCGAAGAATTCACAATTCCTTTTTTAATACAAACAATGTAACCAGAGTATGTTTTACTCGAGTCGACTTGAATCACAATTTTTGACTTGTGACTTGACTTTGACTTTAAAACGAAATTACTCATGAGTTGACCTTACTTGACCGATTCAAAAATTTGAATGACTTGCGACTTTGAATGATTTGAAGAATTTTGACTCGTAGTATTTAACCTAGCCTAACATGGTTCCTCTGGTTAGAAATCTGTATTAATGTTTACATATTATGTGAAGTTAATTGCCAAGCAGCATCTAGTTTTGGTGTTATTCAGAGTAAAATTAGTTATTGAGCCAATGTATCACCATCAAAAATTGGAAATGTAAGGGCCTAACTCTCAAGGCACCAGTGGCCCTACCGTTGTGCAGTGGTGCTCCAAACAACTGTACTTCCCATGATCACAATATAAGCCAGAATATTCGTCATTCACAATGCTGTTAGTCCGAATGGGAATGAAGCATGGAATGGCTGTACATGTTTTTTTCTCATCACTGCATGATGATTCCCCACCTTCTCCAAGGCATCACGTGTCTTCATGATATGGTATGAAAAAACCACTGGATGGTCTTGGCCCATATGTCTATTCCAAATACATAGAACACAATGAAACCTATTTATTCCCTTACTACGCCCAACACACGAACAAAGCTTTTCATAGTATAATAATAATACCCGTTCTTATATTTCCCAGGTCGAAGACTTGCTCAAAGCGCTTTACGTTTTTTTGCAGCATGGAAGGGAAAAACTTACACAATACACCAAATAAAACGTACTGTTCGCTAAACTTCTCCCGCCTCCGGGGACCTATATACCTCAGCAGAATCGTGAGGAAGGGGAAACTCCGAACTGAACAAAATTAGGTCACTTGAACATTTCTTCAGGTCTCTTCTCTTATCTCAACGTTTTTCTTCTATCATGTATCTTGCCTATAACAATTTCCCAGTTGTATATCGTGTATATATATTGTTCATATATATACGTGTATAGTGGTGAGTCATTACAGTTTCGTGTGATCTTACTCGTATGTCCATATTCACTACTTAATAGAGGAAAAAAAGTAGTCAAAAAAAAAGTTTATGATCACTGCATGTATAGCTATTCAGTAATATAGAAATATTTTATTCTGGTATTTACTGTTTCGTTTCAGGATCGTCGGCTGGCAAGGGTCGCATGGTTACACCTCATCACAGTATTGTGCGTAATAAAAACGTCGTGTAATAAACGGTGTATGCTATACTTCAATCTCACAGACAAGATTATGTCATTTAGAAGCTGTCTAGAGTGATAGGATTAGTTATGAGAGCCCAACCACCTAGAGCAGACCGGGAGCCAATTCATACCACTAAACGTCAACATCGTCAAATTTTTACCCTTTAGTCAAAGTGAACATTGGAAAGTCTGATCGAAAAGGCCGAGACAAATAGAAAATTGTTAATTTTATGTCATTTGGAATTACGAATCAATATCGCCCCATACATTGTAACTTTCCAGTGTGATTGCAAAGTTGGCAAGCAGCTATGAGGTGTCTAGTAGTTTATTAAAATGCAGTTACAGTCGTAATATTGTTGCATCTCTCGAGGATCGTGCAATATTGTTGCACTCGTGTCAATGAGTCTTGCTCTATTCGCCTATTTCGAAACTTGGAGCATGCCTAACATACTGTTTTGGTTTGTTGTTCCGTCGTTACAGAGTTATGCGAAGGGTCACTAACACGCTGTTTTAATTTCAGACACCAACTATTTACCCCACAGTTCTCGAGACATAATCTAGAGATTGACCCGGCCTGCGAACCGAGCTGTTTTGTTTCCTGCTATTAGTTATCTCTGTTTTTAGGTAGTCCTATTTTATCCTTGAAGTATTCAGCGAATAAATACTGATGACTGGAACTAACTACTCTTTCAAAACTTGAGTGACCCTATCACAAATACAGTGACACGAGATGAGAATCATAGTAAGCTAGCCTGATAGAAGGGAGAGAAACGTCCTGCAAGTATAATCTATCATTCTCTGCTTGTATTCCCAACATATACCTACTTTGATTTGATGGAATGTTATGGTCCGGAAGCCAATTGAAACCTCACGAGGAACCCGGCCTGGCTCGTCTTCTCTCGTCATATGATATCGAGGGCAGGGGTTGTAACGAATCCAACCTACTCAACGGGACCCCCATTTTCTTGTCCCTCTCCGCTGGACATAATAGGTCAGGGAAATTAGGAAATCTGTGAAACAAATTTCCTTACCAATCTTTTGGCACCTATATGTCGCCATGCTGCCCTCTAACACATATAAATTTATTCGCGCTGAACTACCCTCCCCACTACCCTCCGCAAAAAATGAGGGCGCTTTTTAAAATTTCACAAAATCCCATTGATATCCTTTTAATAGGTTCGCATACATGATATGTTTTGATAGTCCCGCGATGTATTGTATGCTCTCTATTTGCTGAACAATAACATTATGAATGGCCAGGACAATTCGTCATATGGAATGAGGGCTTTCTTCAAAATGGCGACTAATCCGTATTACTACATAGCCCCTACCGGTTAAGTAACAACATAAAGCCTATTACGTCGACCAGTAATATCTAGGGACACCTAAATGGTGGTAGAACACAGTTGAAAATATCACACTATGTTCTATTGTTTCCTCCAGATCCAACTCAATCCATTGTCAGAAGAGCAAATATGGAATCACGCCCTTTATATCTGTGTATGTTTTTTGGGCCGATATATTTAGAGTCCGTATTACCCACGAAGCGTTGAAGTTGACAACCACCTATTTTTATACCAGTGATGGCGTTCTCATAATTATGTCAGATCCCATTCTAGAAACAATTACATGGGTTTTTATACCACTTGACGTGGTCTGGCTATTTTATGGGATTTAATAAATATGTGTGGAAGGTTTAGCACAGTTCAGTATTCACGTTCGTCAGCTGGCTCATTACCATCACCGATGCAGTTCTGACAAGTGACGCCTCATGCATTTCCCACCAAGCATGGATACACTGCACCCCCGTTTTTCGTGCAGCTGCACCTCCCGTTTCCACAGTCTCCAGTGCACCAGCAGCTGGTGTAACTTGAGCAACTCTTCTAGTGCCAGCGGGTCTATGGTGGCACTGGCTCATATTCATGGCCTCCTACCGTCCAGCCGTAATCACTGGGGTCCAATGACATACTTTGGAGTGACATTCAATCGCGGGTTTGGAGATAGGACGTGAAGATGCTGAGTAGCTGCAACGTCTGTTGGCGTAACAAGATTCCGGGTTGGATTTGTCCGGCAGCTGCCTTCCTCAGGAACATACGGTACCGGATTTCTCTAAAACTGGTTCAGTGAACGATGGATATACTGGAAAATCGAAAATGCCAGCTCTGATACCTCGTCTTTGTAGCGTTGACGTTGTAAAGGTGTCCACACGTTGGTCAATTCACCTGCGCAAAACCTTCAAGAAAGTTTTTTTTCTCCCGTGTCCCTTTTCAGAAACAGTATCACAACCGGTAACGCATGCGAGCAGAGTATCGCGGATTTTCTTGACATCGTAGAGCCCTTCGATGTCATGACGAGTGGGTGGTTGATGTCTGAAGCTATGGTGTACTAAATGATGAACCGTCAGCGTCTTCCGCTCGTACCGCAGTAGAAATATGAAACGGATCGAATAAGATATAGCTGTCGATAAACTCATTTCACTTTGATGTTTAACAAACCACATCAACATAATGTTTAGTTAGTAGGTACTGTTACAATCTACATATCCCAAGGCTCACATTCACTGAAGCATTCAAATTTTTTTAAATTTCCGTTTTCTTAGTGTAGCAGTATCAATTGATTTGTCCCTATACAGAATAAAAGAGCGGATGAGAACAAATCCATTTAGGTTATTACTTACTTGTAAATTTGTATAACTATCTCAGCGGCGTCGTCTCAGGCAGCAGAAGCTTTTACATGAGGGTGGTCTGCTCATGTCACACTGCTCTACGATGAATCTGGTTGTCCGTGTCTGAAGTCGAAGAAAGAGACGTATGAGCTTCGCTCTTGTGTAGGTGTTGTCCAAGAACTTTGCCTTTGGTGTGAGCTGCATCACATCCGGCTGGATCTGAAGGTCACAACAGGAGTTGGCTGGTGCGCCGAATGTGGTCGTGATCCTTCGGTGAGCTGTTGTAGCCGACGAAACTACCGTGACACTCGTGGAGTGCTGGCCGGAGACGTTGCACAAATCTCATGTAACTGTCAGCACATCTGCTGCCCCACGTTCCCACCGTTTTTGTTTCCCACTCACCATTTACAAAAGCCCACCGCCATCAACTACCAGACTGAGGGAGGGTTAAAGTGGTTCAGCCTGAGTTTTCAGACTAGTTTGGCAAAAGCCGGCTTTGTTTGCCTTTGTTCATTTTCTGTTCTTCGTGCTGAACAACGATAGAGAGGAGATGAGTCGCTCATATCGCCAAGCTCAGCCTCAACTTACATATCCCTTTGGGCGAAATCTCAGTCGGTTGAACCGCTTGAGGGAATCTAGATTGATCTTCTTCTCGCTTATCTTGGGAACAATCCGCATGGAAGGACTCTGCACCTTCTATTTCACCCTCAATGTCGACGACACCGACTTCCCTCCAGCTTACTGCAGATCCCGCCTAAAAAAAACCCCTACCTCAACAGCTCTTTCAGCGTTAACTCCGTCGTGGGCTTTGCCACGACCCCCGGTGAGAAGGAACACGAGCGACTGCTTGTCCCTTTCCACTGTCTAAGGGTTTGTGCTCATTTAGCCCTGGAGACAACGTGTACCGCTTCAGCGTCCTCGTTTCACATCGTGTGTTGGATCGATCTTTTGTGGAGCGGATCCCCACTTCTTCACGCATCCTCCATACGCTGGTTCACTTTGGGACAAGTGATTCAATGTTTGCACCTAACATTTGTGGCCGGATTTACTTGTTTTCTCATTCTCATCCTCCTCTGCTCCCCACTCTCCAGATTTAGCCGCCTTCATTAGTCACTGTTCTATGCAAATGTCACACTCTGTACCCCGACCATTCGTGGTTGGAATAACGTACAACTTAATTCCCCGTGAGCATTGAAGTTTTGGAAACAATCGTTGATTCCCTCCAGAAGGCCAAGAATTTCGATGGCCCCATCTCTTTCCGGCCTTTTGGCTGTCGCATCAACTTGTCTTCATCCCCTCGGCTTTCAACATTGTCCGGAATTCGGTATCTCCTCCTTGCAGTCTGTGTCATGATGTGATATATGCTCATCTCCAGGTGAGGCCAATGTTAATGAAACAAATTACATAATTTAACTGCCTCTCCTCTGTCACATCCTGCATCAATTTGCATCCACTCACCCGCCTTGTGTCCCGACAAACCGGCAAGTCCGACACCAATACCAGCACCGACACTAAGCGAACTACATGTGTATCGCACCGCTGTCGACAACCGACAACACCTAACACTCACCACCCTCGTATCATCAACATCACCACGGCATAATGACAACTGTTCTCTAAACCTGGGTTTTTCGGGAAGAGATTAACCGGTTCATTGCAAGAATGCAAATATCTGAAGAAACATAAAGCTGGATGGGAGTTGGTCCCGTCGTGCTTGCTTGCAATCCGGTGCATAAATTCAGAAGACTTCTGCGTCGCTTATTCTTGCCTGGTGTGTTCTCTTCTCGTACCGTACCTGGAATGAATAGAGTCATTCGAATAATTACATTGCTGAAACATGTCATCAGTAGAATTTCGCACGGAACGTTAAGAATCATCAATGTGTTCTCGAGCGAAATGTCGCACCTTACAAGCTGAACTTCTGGAACTGCTTGTACAGATGACGCCTGCACTCCAATTGGTATTCTAATTCGCCCGGCATTCCATTTCCCTTCATGGCTTTCAGACGCGCGGATTTTCAAGCTGTTTCTTACATATGACAACAGTGTAGGATAGCCTTTCGGTGTTGCCTATGTGGAGCTTCTTAGAAGATGTCCTCCCGACTGCCGCATACAAAACAGTCTGACGGAGGTGTGGTATTTGCCTGGCGAAATAAAAGGGTACACTCAAAAACTATGAGTTTTTGCAAACAAGTTTTGCTTGAATGGTTATAGTTTATTGACGGGTACTTTATTCATCCAGGATATGAACGACATGGTGATACCGTCCACCCAACTAGATGCTCTATACCTACGCCTATAGTGTGAACAAAACACGCCGATAGGCACAGACAGATTGCCACCCCCCCCCCCCCTCCCTTATGAACCGGCCACTAGTTGCGGCTATTTCCCAGGCAGATCACACGGTGGTACGGAACTCGGCATTGGTTATGGAACATACCGCATAACCCCCCACCGCCCTCCCTCCCGCCCGCACCCAACAAGCACAACCCATCCACAAGTCATTCTTTGCAACAGTACAAACAATGTCATGGTCAATGAATGGCAAGGCGTGCTATCCTCAACATTCACGAGGATGTGAGCCCTAAAGATAACGACCCCTCCAATCTGACTAATATGTTCAATGTCCCTCGAGTCTACTTATCACAAAAAATTATTCATAGTACCTGTATTTCCAATGCTGGAATGATCCTCCCTCGACTCCGCGTCTCACTGTACCGACCGCTGTTGTTTGTTTATCATCGGATAATTTCAACGCGACCCTGGCTTCATTTACCTACATTTGCGTTCGGTTGCCGCGTGTAATGAATAATGTTTTCCAAAGTTGTGCTTTCTTGATCACGTTGATATTGAAATAGAACGCAATGCATGTGCAAAGAGATTAAAACTAACACTAATTTTCACTGCAGCTGAGAACGGTCTGGGAGGGTATAATTTTCGAACACTGTGATATATCGGTATTCCTTCAAAAAGACGGTTAGCCGTAAATATTGAACCAAATTGACAGACGTTCCAGGTCGAGACGTGATTCATCAAATTCTTCGTTCGTCCTCCAGGCAAACTAACAAATAGTGGCGGCGCCAGGATTTCCCCGACGGAGGGGCCAAGCCCGCGATGGAGGGGCCCCGCAGTAATGGCCCCGACACGCGGCCAGTATTTCCCGACACACAGGCTTCCACCATTGCCCATTGACCAACAAATACATTGTTTACCCTGTCATTTTCCTTCCCGAATTTTCTTCAATAATTACGAAAAAAAGTACCGCATTTTCCGAAAATTTTCTTCTCAGGCCAATCTGAAGAGCGGGCGGGGGGTTGTGGTCTATGTTGTGTGTGGGGGGGGGGGGGATTTATGTGCATTCACAAAATCGCAAAATCACAAAATCAAATTCGGAAAAAAATACACAACATATTACCTTTAGTTCTTCCCCGACAAATTCTCAATGTGTTCCTGACGGGAGGGAGGGGGGGGAGGGGGAAGAGCTCACCAACGGGGCAGAGCTCCCCAACGGGGGGTGTTCCTCCCCGGCCCCCGCTGGCGCCCGCCACTGAAACCAAATGCCCTCTCTAGGAATAAAACCATTTAGAACCGTTCTATAAGAACGACTGAAAATGGTAAAGAGAATGTTAATTCTCCGTTGTATCAGGAGGGGGAAAAATACCCACATTTGCCAATCGGCTCTCGCGGATTTGCGAGAGGGAGTTGGTCGTGATGAATAAATTGATATATGTGAGCCAGACATCTTTACCTTACATATTGGTGTAATGTAAAAATCTTTTGGTAAGGAATTTCTTAACAGATTGGTCGAAATTGCCTTAATTGCCCTGACTGTAAGTTAATCCATGATCCGACCACTTGCTCGGACCTGGGGAAAGCAGAGTTCAACGTGGACTTCTCACAGCCGATGACGAGATCTATTGGCAAATATCCCGTTACAAACCATATACACTCTAAAAAGTGATGGGTACAAATACCCCCCGGGCAATTTGTTTACCCAGTCTGGGTAATATTTTACCCATTTCGAGTTAAATGTTTTAACAGGATTGGGTTAAAACGAATGCCCAAGTGGGATGTGCTACCCAAACTATATTTAGATTTTAGAGTGTAACCCCACTGAAAACGGAAACCATCGCACCTGCGAGTACAGCACTAGGGGAAAACGTCGGTGACTGCTGGAATTCGAACCGGAATGTTTGCTACCAAAGCGTCGCTGATACCACTATGCTATTCTTCCACCTACAATAGGCCTACATTTAGAGATGGATCCTTGTATTACGCGCCATACGCAGCCTTACCTATCACACATCTATGGGAATAGTATAGAATAAGGTATGTCCTTGACCTCCAATGGCCTGACTGAGAATATGTATCTACTATATACCTACATTGCGGCAAAAAATGGCTTCATTCTCTGCAAATTATACATTGACCAGATGCAAAGACGAAAAACACAAATATGGTAGTCACAACACAAGAGGGTGTTGTGAGGCAGCAGAGAAATGCACAGTATTTCCACAGTAATTTCCCCTTCATGTTTTTCTTCATGAGAATCTTACGATGCTATTAATTAACGTAAGTTCTTTACATGACACATGAATTGGTGCAATCCTGGGTATACATCTAGATAGAAAATAGCTCAGCTACTAACACAATTACAATGAATGCTTCTGCTTTATGGGAATCTTACGATGCTATTAATTAACGTAAGTTCTTTACATGACACATGAATTGGTGCAATCCTGGGTATACATCTAGATAGAAAATAGCTCAGCTACTAACACAATTAAAACGAATGCTTCTGCAACCATACACCGATTTACTTAACAACCTCAAAAATAAAAAGTACAATTTGCAGTCTAGTTTTAGGCCATGTGGTATTGTTGCTGATCAGTTTTCAAGCCTTCCAACCAAGCCCTATAAATGAAGTATATGGGAGGCGGGTCCAGGATTACACACTGAACCACTGAAGGCGCAACCACCCCCTGAAAGTTGAGGGTCCAGAGCAGTGATGGTCAATTGACCCTCCCCTCTCCTCCCGACTTCCAGTGGCTGCGCCGTGTGTAACACGTGCGATTACAAGGAAACCAGATTGGTTCGGAATGTTTTTCTACTATCCTTTGAGATAATCGAAACGTTTTACGAATTTGATCATTGGGTTGAGTTGTTAGAGGAAAAAATCTCTACACATTTGGCATTTTGCACACAAACTGGAATCGCTGCGCGTCTACAAAATCATGCCATTTTCCCTGGGGGTTCCAGTTGGAGTCGGTCCAGTCCCATAACGCCCATCGGAACTCATGGCTCGTCTCTTGACGTACGTCGAAGTTAGGTAGTCCACGCTTGTCCCGTCAGACCACTTGTAAACACCGTTTTCGTCTGCGTCAGTCAGGCCAATCCACATCCCCGGGCGTCCGGTACGATCCTATCAACACAAGACGAATTCCTCACAATTTTAAAATTAAATTGATTTGAATGTCGATAAAAATCAATATCGTCAAAAAGCAACTGGCAAAAGCGATGGCGGCCTTTTCATGACAAAAAAAGGACCTAACGTCTATTAGTGCAACTCTAGTTGTTGTAGAGATAACATTTTTTTCTCGAGATAACAAAAAACATTCCGAGGACGTCGTGATTTTGGTTATATTGAAACGTGCTAATGTTCGGTAAACTGAAACCTCAAAACGTTAGAGTTTCTAGTTAACATCAAACTAATGTGAATATGTGCATCGTTACTGTTAACTATCAGCTGGAGAAGGTTTTCTAATGTTACTAGACAGCGTTTTAAGGGAAGGTCGCATCTTCCCCGTTGAATCAGCTGAACTTCACGACGACATTCGCTACTGGGTCGCCTCTTCGGTTTTGTGGAGGTGTCATAACTCACTTTCTAACATTTTGACGTCCACTACCTAACAGTTGCTTATAGAGATAACAAGGTTTTTTTCCCCTTCAATCCTGTTATACCCTCCACTCGCCGTTCCACGGAATTGGTGATGACAAGGACGGCATAGGATTAAATCATTCGGCAGCGCTGACGGCCTCGAATCGTAATTTTATATTAATTTATATGATCGTGTAAAAGAATGAGCATTGTCATCTCAATCCTAGTATTAATAGGGAATATGTGAGCAGCACACACTCAGATGTTGTATTGCTGCTGCTGATTATTTCAGAGGTTCCGAGCATATCGCTCGCCCGCTCGTATACTAGTATCAACGTGATCGAGTCACTGTAGTTTTGTCTGTCCAATGGATGCCAAACTTGCTTTGCCTTTGGTATAGGAATTTTAGTTATTTTCCTCATACATAACAAACTGTTACTATAAGCATTTTGCCCCAGTTAGGCCGACATAGTTCCCAATTTCGATTCAAGACAGTATCCACGATAAAGGGGTCAGTGTTACATGCTACTGTCAATGCTAGTTATAAACACCATGCGTCAACAGCTAGGGCAGTTGTTTATATTGTTTGCTGCTACAGCCATTCAGAGGCTGGTGTATGACGCAATCGAAGTCAGCAACACATTGTTCAAGTTCAACGTGACTGCACAGCCGACAGAAGAACTGATTGCAAATCCCGTAACAAACCTCAGTAACTCCAGAAAGTCCATTGCACCACAGCGGAACCATGAAGTGAAGACCAGACCTCGCCTATCGCAACTGCATGTACAGCCACCCAGGGAAAATCGTCCGGTGCCTGCTGGAATCCGAAACCGGTTTTATTTTGGTAGAAGATTGTCACTGATTAACCACTCTACCATTCCTTGGGTGGGCACAATTGTGAGTGAGGTGTCGAAATGTTGCGAATTACCGGTTCGTAATATTTCGGGGTTTAACGAAATTGAATCCATCTTCTATACCCCAGCACCACATTATTGGATCCTGAAATTTGACAAAACACACAATTCTTGGGGAGGGGGGGGGTAAACATTCGGGTGGGGCATAAATGTAGGTGAAGTATCAAAATGCTTGGAAATGATTCCCGTCTTTTTCAGTCCATGGGGGATGTAAAATTTTGATGTGACCATGACCTGGGTCATTTGTTGTCACAATATACTCACATCAGCTTGACGCAACCGTCGCCAGTAAGAATATAGGAAGTCGTTTCTGCCTTGGAGTGTACAGAAGCCAGATCCGCGAAGTATGGGAACCCGGGTGCGCTAAACTGGCGGCAAGTGTTGCGGCAACAGTCAAAGAAACATCATTTCCGAAGTAACTGCAGGGGTAGGACGGAAAAGCGAAGAATTTTGTTGTATGAACTCATTTCCCGTACCGAGATGAAAGAGACCACGACTCAGAATAATTGAGAATTTACTCTGGAAACTGAGAAAAAGTGTAGGAGAGTAGGCTGATGCCGAACGTGGGGTATCCCAAGACACCTTAGTTACTGCAACCGGTAATAGGCTCGGGCTAGTTCTCAGATAGCGCAGGATCCCACGGGAGCAACGAGGGCGTCCCCTCATCATATTTTGAAGGGGGAAAAAATGTGGAACCAACTGGTATTTGAAGGGGTATGGGTGAGGTGTAGCATCAGATTGTTCCTAAAGACTTTTCAAATTCAACATTTTTTTAATGGCGGAAGGGGAACACCCGTCCTTAGACCCCTCTCCCATATTCGTCAGCAGATCAAAATCACCGTCTCTCGATATGCACCCCCTCCCAACCAAGTAAACTCTAGCGCCGCCCCTAGTAGTTCTCATAACATTTTAGCTATTACGTCATTGAATACAACGAAGGGGCTGGAAATTAATAATCCCGGCGACAATCAAAATTTCTATACCTGTATATCTGAATATCATTCAGTACTTGCCCATAATAGAGCATTCACTACCACTCCCATATAAGTGGATAGAAGGGAGGACGTGTCTGGTAAAACTGGAGTTTCGATGAAGCGAACGGCTGGTTGTTTTTACAAAATTATTTATACCTGTAGGGGCGGTAAAATTCTTCTACACAAATGATCACTCGGCCAGACGGGAGACGGTATTCATTTAATTGACAAAATTGACGAATTGACGAGAAGAGGAGGTCGGATTTAGAAAACGCCGTACTGTTTGATTATCGAATTGGTGTGTCTCTCTCCCGGGCGAAGCATAACCTCGGTGAAACTTTGAAGCATGTTTTCCATTTTTAATGGTGATTTTTTGCCATGTTCCATTGGTACGAAGGGGGGGACCTTAAATCGTTAAATCGTTAGAGGCATATTTGTGGAAGCTGGATATGGAAATTTCATAAACACTACTACTCAACCACATGATCATGATGGTTCTGCAAAAGGATGAGAAGATGGAATTGTTGGGTTCGAGTTAGAACGCAATACAGCTATCGAATAGCCCGCATTACAGACAATCCACGTACGAGAAGTGGCAGGCAAAATATAATTTGAAGATTTTTAGTTCTTGCCTTGCTGTGGTTTCTTTTTTTTTCTAACTCGCAGGATTCTTAGACATCAGACTGAGGAATTGCGCAATGGATCAGGAGAGTATATGGTAAGGCGTCACAGTACCTGTGTGTTTTAGTAACTTCAACACTCCCAAATGGCCTCCCCCCCCCCCACCCCCCCTCCCGTCGGCCATACACGTGCACTCACACTGAGCGTGTAAACAATCTGTTGAGCGGGTATTTGTCGATAAATTTGGCTTGAAAATGGCAGCTGGAATAGCCCCCATCAGGAATATAACTCAATTGTATTACCTACGATCCACCAAGCGTGTAAACTAATGTACGTTTGTGCGGGTATTTGGCTATAATTCGTTTCCCCTTTCATAACCGAAGTAACATCCCGGGCGGACGCCAGGGCTCCAAGGTACGTCAGGGCTGTGGGGATATTATAACAGTTACCTACAAAACGCTACAAAACGAATGGCAGTACCAAAGAGGTGGATGTCGAGATACTAGTCACCTTCATAGTGGACAGTTGATCTTACGATTACCCAGCTATTAATAGTTGACGGGTTGTGGCGAGACATTTAGTCACATAACAAGAACGCATAGCTGCGTAGTGATTCCTCGTCATACTCGATGTCATTACGAAATAACGAAATAAATTCTCCTAACATCCAGTGGCGTAGCCAGAATTTTTCGAGCGGGGGGGGGGGGTCACTGGGGGTCACGAACTTTCCCTGGGACTCACATTCCCCTAGCTACTCAGCAGTTAGAAAAAATGTGTTTCTCAGGAAACATATATATATATCATATATATATCAGTTCATATTTCGAGAACATAGATCAAACATTATATACACACGGCCCATTCCCTGCAGCGATCGTGGGCCTGCAGGAGCCTTAGAGTTGTTGTGCTCTATATACCTTGACCGTCAATAACAATGACATAATTCCCCCCCCCCCACTTCTTCGAGAAACGAACCTGTTGACGTCCATGTGCAAAATTCGTCGTAAGCACTTAGTTAGCACAATGCCTCGGGAGAGACCCCTAAAACCTGTGAAAAATCTACATGAGAGTGTAATTTCCTATCAGACGGGAGAATATTTGGTACACATCTCCTAAAGTCTGAACGTCATTTTATATATTCGTTTGGATCCTTTTTGACACCACTGCTTTGCCTTGGGGGGGGGGGGGAGGGGGGCACGTGTCCGCCCTCGTGCCCCCCCCCCCCCGCAGCTATTCCTGACCGACACACCGATATATCTGGATCTCTGTTGCCAAGTTAGTTCAGGGAACGCTAACAACTTTTGTTTTTCATCATGCGGGAATAACCACCTTATCCCGGAACGATTAGGAGGAGGTGGGTAAAAGCAGTGGTGACTATATGTATAATAGACACTTCTTCCACCCGACTTAGCAACTGTTACTGAAGTTCTTATTCCTCCCCAAGCTTGAACCCACATGGCCAAATTGAACTTTGGTGGCATACTTTGTGGTTCCTACAAACAGTTTAAGTCATGCGAGTTACTGTTACGAAGAATTCGCCTCATTGATGGGCCTTCCTTTTTTCCTCTCCTGGATTCGAGGGATATAATTATTTTCACTACGATAGCTTATCGTGGGCCTCGACTAGGGTAATATTAGTGGCAATTTTGAGCATTATGGTTCACGATTGCAGTGGGTGTGGGGAATATCCCGGTAATTGCCGTACCAGGTGTATTATGATAATCCAGTCAGTAGTGTAATTTTTTAAGATATGCGAGGGGGGAGGGGTGTCGAGGAGAAGCCATTGGTCATGAGACATACTTCGCACAGGATTTCGTAACTCTGGGATCACGCACACGAAGTAGACGTCTCCCCTGCTGTCGATGTTTTTTTTCATGAGTGAATAGAATCAATCGATCTCGAAACGGAATCGAAGTAGACGTGTTTGAGAAGGGGTATGGAAAGGCACCAGAGCCAGCCCCTCTTTCCCCGGACAGTAGGTGCTGCTTTTGGCAGCCTGAGTATATAGGTACGTGTCCACCTTCAAGCGCAATGGGAGACGTAGTCCTAGTCCTTCCTCCATCCTAATCAAAATTCATGGACAGAATGTTCTTCTTCCTTTTCCCCGCAGAGTTGAAAAGCGGGAGAAGCGTATTACGTTTCAATTTCTAGTTCATCAGTAGATACCCTTACAAAAAAAGTTCTATAGAATTCGATTAAAAAAAATCTATAGAAAATCTACACAATTTTCTATAGAGCCCCTCTGTTGAAACTCTAAAGGAATTCTAAACAATTTCTGAAGAATTTCTAAAGAATTTCTAAAGAATTTCTAAAGAATTTCTAAAGAATTTCTAAAGAATTTCTAAAGAATTTCTAAAGAATTTCTAAAGAATTTCTAAAGAATTTCTAAAGAATTTCTAAAGAATTTCTAAAGAATTTCTAAAGAAAATCTATAAGGCTTTATATAGGATCTGTGAAGAAGCTCTAAAGAAAATCTATAATATATTCTATGGAAACTCTGAGGAGTCTCCAAGAATCGCTAACGAATTTCTAAAGAATGTCCAAATAATTTCTAAAGAATCATATTCGAATCTTGTCTAAAAACCTCGGGGGCCTATCTACCTCGATCGGTTATGGCAAATAGTGAATAGCTGATTACCCCCCTCCCCCACCCCTCTCCCCACCGGAACGGGTCCTCGTGCTTCAGGCTACCGTGCTATAAATATATTTCTTCAAATTAGGGCGCAATCCGGAAATAAACCTAGGCATTGCCATTACACATAGCGTACCTGAGGCTAATAGAATAGCATAATAAATTCTCAGCTTTGAACATTTGGCCTAATTAGCCGTTATCTAATAATTCTCAAGAATAACACCAGGGAACCTACCGGTCAGACAATTGTGATCCTCATTCTTCCTGCCAACGGGTTTAAATCATATTAAATACACATTGTTCAACATGTTAATACCACTAATAGGCCTGACAATACACAAATTGCACCAGACTTGGCCTAGTTATATAGCCATACAAACGTGGTTTGTACTAACTGCCTATGCTGCTACAATGAATATTTGTTAGGCTCTCGCTTACACATTCACTCTACAAACATTAGGCTTGAATATTAATACAAAATAATACCAAATAGAAGCAAATCATAATTTCCAATTGACAACTTGAAACTATGAATTCTCTGGTCAATTATACTAATAATATTCAATGTTCCTTGAATAATAAACCAATTTAGCTGGAATGGCTGACATCTAGAACTACAGAGCCTAACTGCTACGCTGCATTTGAATTAGGGCTGTCAAAATCACAAACTGTTCCTGGTCAGTTTGTGATTTGTTTAAATCTGAATAAGTATTATTTAAATTATCTGTAACAAGTTAATAAATTCAAATTACGTATGTAAAGGCGAATTAGCCTATCAATTCCACTATATATCCCAAACATTTATTCATGAATTGTAATTAGATTTAATAAAAGAACAATACTTTTTAGATAGCTGAATGCAACCCCCAGGATGATTCTATAGAGATTCATAGAAACTCTATAGAAATCCTATAGAAATTATGCAAAGCTGTTTGATAGTAAATCATCCAGAAAGACAACCGGACGCCTTTAAACTAGCAGCCCACACAACTTCCAGCCTATTTCCACTGCAACTGTAACTATTAGTATTATTATTATTATTATTATTATTATTATTATTTTATTATTATTATTATTATTATTATATTATTATTATTATTATTATTATATTATTATTATTATTATATTATTATTTATTATTATTATTATTATTATTATCATCATTATTATTATCAATGGCATTAGATTTTCAGATTCTATAGAGGTCTATAGGGTTCTGAAAAAATGAATCTATAGAACTCTATAGAGTGACTACTGCTTACAACGTTTAATAGAAAATGTTTTTATAGAAATCTATAGAAACTATGAATTCTAAAGAAAAATACGGGCTCAATTTATAGAAAATGACATTTTTCTATAGAGACCTATAGAACTCTATAGACACTTCTATAGAATTTTATAGAACTTTTTTGTAAGGGGTACTAAACCATAGTTCTCGGTGCCCACGCCTTATCACCGTCATGTATGATCCGAAAGGTTGTAGGTACTGTTCCTTGGGGAAAGGATTCTTTGGTTCAAATTCACCGCCGTTTCGCCATTCTCCCCGACGGGGACGGGATACTTTTTTTGTCTGTCAGACGGATACGTACAACCCAATGCTAGCAGCAACAATAAATTACAGAGTAATCATCATCCTCGAACGAGTTTGTATTGCGCGCTAAATAATTCGGATTTGGAATGGAGCTTCATCTTCCTTATGGTTAGAACGAAATACGAACTAAACTTAGAAGTGCAAGGATGATAAGGCAGCATCTGATAACTGATGTTCAATGCGTCGCTTTTGGGGGCAATGTTTGAACACAGCACCAAACCTCATGTGTTACTCTATCCACCTACAGGATGTCTAAACGTCCTTACAAGAAAACCATTAGCGACATAGTAGGCCTACTTGTGGCAAACGCTGCGACACGCATATTTTGAAAACACGTATACAAACCAGCGTGGAGACTAGCTCAGTTCTCCCACTATGTTAGAAAAAAAAACGTGAGATTATGAAATGCAAACCTGTAGCAATGATCTCCCCATTTGGTCCAAAAGGTCGGACAGTCTGCGGCGACCGAGCAATGCGAAGCCTCACACAAGGCGAAAATGAGCAGGATAGTCAAGGAAGATGGGCCATCGCGAATCTGTCGCACGATTGAGGAGACACTGGAGTAAATGCTCACGGGATGTTAGCTGCTTCGATTGCCAGATCGTCAGTGGTGATGCTTGGTAGGTTTCTAGAACTTTTACTGGCTACGATAGCCAGTGTCTCTTTTGGCCTGCACATACACAGGTGTGTATCCTGAGCCATGCAGCTGCGTGTAATTGATCACTTAACCTGGCGTCGGAAATGTAACGTGGTACGAACATCCGTATACATTCAGTAGTTATATTCTGGCTGTCGGAAATGTAAGGTGATACGAACATCCGTATACATTCAGGAGTTCAATATTTGGGGGCAGTGATCATCTAGGCGTCGTTGGGACAAAAATGCGCTTCTTGCAGAATAACTTGCAGAAATAATAGCATGAGGTGATTGTGGACTAGTGACCAATGGTACTCAATGGCGGTAGTCGAGAATGTGGAGTCGGCGGCGTCATTCCGTCCGAAAGACCATTTAATTTCAAATTAATGAATTGCATCTGTGTTGTGGTTTTGGGCTAGAGCACCGTTAGTACTCTAGCATAACAATATAGCACTATTCTGCAATTGATAGGAATTTGCAAGACGACTATGATCGTTACCCAGAGTCCGATAATGATCTGGTCAAATTTCATGCAGTTTCAAATGCGGCGAGATATTATGCATCTATAGGCCTTAACTCACTTGCAAACATATTGGCACAAAAAAAACACCAATCATTTAAACATGGAACTGCAGGAGTACCGGACGGGGCTACGTCCTTTGTCAATCTGCTCATGGGGAGTCCTGGGGAGGTAAAGGTAAATTCCTTTCCCAGCAAAGCCAACGAAATTACTGCTATGGGCTACGTTTTGGTTATGATACATTCTTATCTGGACCCCAGGGGACCTGAACTTACATCGTTCATTGCGCAAAAATCAAGTCATTCTACCAGTTTCACAGCTGCTGCCATGATCCTCGCATTTCCTAATCAGAAGAAGAAGGACTTTGAATCGCCCGCTGGCGGAACGATTCAAATACCTCCAAACATACTGTCCAAACGGTTGGGAAGTATTCAACAACCTCAAAAGTTGGGCAACTATGAGGTCCATTCCAATGATGAGCCATAGGCTAACAGAGATTGTCTATGGATTTTTGCAAGTTTGAAATGAAGAGAACGTACAAAACGCATGGCTCCGCACTCCCAAAGTACTCAGCAAAGACCTGAGTTTGTTATTACCATTCCGAATATGGGTCACCGTGTTGAGTACATGATCCCTATTGTTTTGGGGTCAGGTTAAGGTCTCTGAGGTAAACAGAGGGTCAAAGTCCCGAAAGTCCCGAAACCTTTGTGGTCACTATGACGGAATCATGGGCGGGATAGTGGGACCGGTTTGCTTTGCAATTGCAATTTTTTGATTTGCAATGGTTTTTGCATGCAAGTGTTCAAGTTTGGAACGGAAATTAGGCCATGCCTGTTGGAAAAATTAACTCTAGGATCGGATCTGGGAATTGGTATTAGACAACCTCCAACCTTGTTTGGGCAGACGTTAATTGGATATTCTTTTTTAATTCCCATGAAGGGATTCATATTTTTCTGACCGTCGCGGCGATGTACCACAAACAAGCCCGCAATACGCTGAGCAAGCTAAAACAGTGGTTTCGGTTCCTTTTTAAGGCTTCAAATGCATATTCTTCGATAAATTCTCAGTTTCGTATTGTGAAAGGTTATTGAAAGTCTTCTGTAAATCATCAAGACAAAAATTGGGGCAGATTTTCGCAGGAATCTATTCAGGGTTGCTCCCATCCATATCAACCGCCCCGGGTGCTATGATGACTGACATCTATGTCTGAGTCGTAATAAGCAGAATCCCTTTTTTTTTGTTCTAAAGAAAGCCTGCAGGCATATGTGGTATTCGACCGTGGTTATATATGACGAATGGTTATAGCCCCCTCTAGTTAGGGACGGCTTCCACATATCGTCTGCTTTTAGCAGGTTACTCAGTCAGAGCTCGCATCAGCTGGCCTTATCAAGGGAACACAACGATGATAATGATTCCTTGCCATCAGTTTAACACTTCGTAGTAGTAGGTTGAGTCTCGTATATCGACAAATGCTAATGACTTCTGGGTTTATCAACTATTCTAAGTGAGTAGTGTAGTGTGTTGCAATGTTGTATTCAACAAAACTGTTTTAATGGTTGATGTCGTTGGTATTGCGATTTGATTTTTTCCGAGCAGGGTAGTCACGGAGGTCACGGGCTTAGCAGTATGTCTCACATGCTTCTTTCTCCAGCGCTAACAGGGGGGGCTTTAGGGAGCGCGCGCCCCGCGGTAGGGAAGGAAAGGAAGAGAAAAGGGGAAATGGGGAAGAGGAAATGGGGGAAAAAAGAAAGACCAAAAAGGGGGGGGGGGGGGAGGGGAGGGGGAAGATGGGAAGGAAAAAGGAGAGAGAGTTGGAAAGAGGAGAGGAAGGAGAAAAAAAGGAGGAAGGGAAAGAGAGGAGGGAGAAAAGAGAGTAAGTGAGAAGAGAAAAAATGGGAAGAGATATGTCGGCTATTGAGGAAGAATCATATTCGCGAAATGAAAATGAAATCATGTCGAGAAATGTTCTCACGGTTGGTGTAGCACTAGTTGGACCTCACCTATACCCCGCCCCATATATCGACTGATATATATCGGCCTAGCCTAAGCCACCCCCCCCCCACTCGCCAGTCCAATCAGTGTTGGTAATTCGCTGCCTACGGCATTCCCGGATGATGGGAATGATTAAACATTTTGGATTGTGGCCGGGAGCCCCACCACCCTACCCTACACCACAATACAGGCGTATATGTTCTGTTGGAATAAGTCACGGGTTCATGATGATTCCGGAGAATCCGCCCCATACCCCTATAAAGGCGTAAGTGGAATTCAATTCGGCATAGATTAATATTTACATTCCTTTGTGAAAGATGATCATAAATCTGCCTCTGAAAGCAACGAGCTGCAGAATCAGCTCAAATAGCACAACATTACACCCGTTTGATCCAACTCGGAATCCATTCCTGCGCGCGATCCACTAAGCCCCCCAAAATACTGATAAGCCACGATAAGTTTGTTTAGATGTCACGTTTTGAAAAATAAAAACCTCCCCAAAGGAAAAAACACTGATAATGCCTATACGAACGCGCCTGCATGCATATAGGTAAAACGTTCATATAGTCGGATGTAACATTCACTTTGTGCTCTTAAAAGGTTGGGGGAATATAGCTGAGATTTAGCTCATCTGAGAATAAATTCCTTCCAACAGTGGGGTCCTATAACTGTGTATATGAAGGTGTCTACTAACAACATATATTAAAATTTCGCTCAACTTCCCCCTAGGACAACCCGTGACAGCTGCTGAATTTGAGGTGCCTAAAACTTCATCCGGCAGAAAAGGATCGCAAATATGCCCCTCTGTATCATTGCATCATCGCGTTTTCAGGTTTTAGCAGAAGATACCGATGTGATGGTGAAGCTGGTACACCACACCAGGGAACAAACTATCCAATCTTCGTGAATATATCAGTAATGATACGATCTCTGACTGAGAGCCGGAGGCGTACTTGCTCTACACGCACGCTGAGACAAATACTACGTGTTTTCACATAAAGTGGCTGGCTGCTGGGCTTACTTATCAAACAGAGGAGGACGCTACCACCAGCAGGAGGGTGGGTGCACACCTGCACAACATCTCTTCGTGCCCAACACAAAAGACGTACCTGTTTCTGTTGTCGAGCATTGTCGATGGTTGAGGGGCGATCGAATGTCGATATCGAATCGATACCCCTCGGTTACCACCCCGAGATCCACGCCCTCGAATCGATTTCTCCCCAGGCTGTGGCGAACCTGCAGCTTTGTGGGGTGGCCCTTCCTGGGGACGATTTCCTCGCGCGGGGGGTTATCTACTTTAAGAGTGATAGCCCCCTGATTTTGGAACAGCTTCCTCATATAGCTCATATCGTCTGCTTTTGCAGGCTAGCTACCCTGAGGTACTAGCCACTTGACTTTTTTTCTCCAAAGAGTGCTAATAACCTTCAAGATCTCGTGACATTGTGTACGATACCTATAATTTGAACATTTCCCGCCGCTCACTTTTGTATGATTACTGTTTCATTTTACAGGATTTCCCTCAATGTTTTCTGAACATATATCTTCGGCACATTTCTGGTCCTGTGGATGGTGATATGATATCATGATAGCACCATGGCGCGATTTTATATCGGTATGTCGGGAAACTCGTAGGAAATAGAAAATACATTCTGCTTGAAAAATATGGAAAAATACCTATGGAATACGACAGTAAGCTTTTGAACGGGAAAAATTCAGAGTGAAATTATTTAAAAATGACCCCAAAAACCAGTTGCGCGAGTTGGGCACTACATACCAGTACGGCAATGAGTCTGTAAGTAGGCCTCACTAGCACAAGTCGTATGTGCCACTGCCCCGGAACTGTGCTACGGACGAACTCAGGTGGTATTGAACAGATAATTCGGCATGATGTGAGGGAGAGAAAACTTTTGCATTTCTTCGAAAAACAGTAAGATGCCTAGCTGCTCAGCCAAACTGCACAAAAACGAACACCTGGTACAGAAAATACGGGGTTGAGTTTTCGCCGGTAAGTTAGTGACAAAGCTAGGCCTATCTGTTGACAATGTTGCGGGCTGTTTACAAAAATAATACAGTAGGTATCGGCCTTATTAGGCTAATGTAAGGATAATTAGGGTGCATGGACTGATCAAATCTTCAAATGATATGTTGTCAGTATGTATATTACACAGAGAAATGTGTTCGAAGAATGCTTGACTCCACACAAGGCAGCCTCCTCATGCTCCAGGCACTTGCATCAGCCATGTTTCACATGTTAATTGTACTTGAGGAGACGGCAGCAAAAGGCTTCTTTGAGACCTCTATGAAACACATGTTTGACTGTGCTGCCTGACTTTTTACCATATTTTGTTTTGATCAAGACACTGTCATCATGTTACATTAACATCAGAATGCATCACCTAGCTACATCATCAACAGTACAAAGCACAGGATCAAAGGTGAGGAAAAAACTTAGCAAATTTGTGCTGTCAAAACACCAGTGAATCACATGGTCATAGACTGTTGTCAAATTTATGTCGAAACATTCAGCACATGAACAGATTCTCGCTTGACTGTAATGTATATCCAGCAGAACACCTTTTTTATCTCATGCATACTATATATATACACTACTTGTAGATTTATTTTAAAGATAGTTAATACGTATTATTATTAGTAATATTAAATGATGAAACTTAGGAATTCTTGTATGTAGATGGATATGGGTGATATTAATTATTTTCTCAGAGAACATTGATTACCTGAATTATGAGGGTATAGAATTAAGTTTGATCGTGGTGTGATTGTTCGCAGTCTCTGTAGGACCCTCCTATCCCGGCACCACAGCCAGCACACCCTGCAGGCGCCGCTGCGGCCTCAAAGTTTTCGTTTGTAGTTTTCTAAGTGTTAAGACCTGCCTTTTGGGCGCAACCCGTGGAAGTAGACTAAGAATAGCTGGGAATTTAATCGTTTGCCACCGCACTACTATTGGTGGGGATTAATCTGCAGTACATACCAAATGGTCTATGCAACTTTGGCTCTGCTGGACTATTGGTCAATCAGCTGTGTGTGATACATCTTCACAAGGCCTAGCTAGATTCACTGACTTGAAATATGCGGGCTGTGCTAGGTTAATTGGGACTACTAGTACAAAAAAGAGTTTGCAAAAGGAGTCATGTCATATCATTCACCTAGTGTTGTCGAGTATGCCTGCCTTTGTAGTTCTCCATCGGGCTACACATCGCAAGCTAAGTAGGCTAACGCTCAGCCTAGATGTATGTGTTGTGTAGTTCGACTGCTTGTTTCCATTATCAGTGTGGAAGGGGTAGACAAAAAAGATGTCTACATCATGCAAAATCTAACAGCACATTGCGAAAACTTATTTCTCAAAATCTCAGAATAATGAATTCTTCACAGACATTGAATCGGATATGCACATACCTGCCTCACTATTGCATAATTTAGCCGCAAAGTCGGCTTATCATTGCTCGCACGAAAAACTCGTTGGTTTACTGCAGGTACCATTTGCGCGAACCGTTCTTTTTGGGGGTGCATTTCCCAGCATACTCCGCGCGTTTCAATTGGGTGCAAATTGTTGCACAGTAACATACGGGACGAGTTACGTCTAAGTATTCTAAGTATATATGTCGGTGATTAAATCAGCAATGTATCAAAAATTAGAGTGCTCCAAATATTTACCCATACATAAAGCATTGGGAATGCATCTGTAACGAAACTAACGTAACATGACGGAATAGCATGATATGTTGAAAGCCAATATTTGATGTTTTAATGAGGCTGAGTAAGTCCTTTCACACACAAAAAATTGCTGCATAGCAAGGTGGTTGAGCGAGAATCTGAATTCAAAAACGCAGTGGTAAAAAACCAATGAGATTTTGGGTGGTAACGAAACGAACAAGGAAAATATACTCCTGACATAGGATCCACCAACGAACTCTTGAAAAAAAAGTGTGGTTGATCTTAGTATGGACCCAAGGTTTATGTAGCACATTCACAGGAATCTTTATTTACATCTATGTTACAGGACAAGTGAACTGATATCAAGCAATTTAAATGTAACGAAACTAACGGGGGAATTGCCCAACTGTATGTAGAACCGTAATGACACGCACCTACATTGCGTGCTTAATGTCGTTTTGCAGTGAGCTGAGTAAAAGTGTGGCCGTGGGTTGTGATTGGCAAATTCTAACAATAGCACGGGGCAAAAACCACTGAAGATGTTCCCAGTGACTTCTATTGTGACGCCTCTCTGGGGCCCATGAGACCACAGTGGTATGTGTCAGCCTGCAGGGCAAACACCTCCAAGTCAACCTGGGCATACAAATGCAGGTCGTGTTCTCTCCAGTTAATATAATAGCTCCATGCTAGGACAAAGGAGGACTAGGGCTGGGCAAGGTCTGACTACTCTAACTACTAGCGTACTGTAGACTATCCTAGTCCAAAGGCCCCCACAACGTTCTAGTACTGAACTATACTAGCCTATACTAAACAAGGTGGAATTATTTGCAATTGAGTGACTGACAGTAAAGCAGCGTGAGTGTCTATTCGATTTTTAATTTTTTTTTATTTTTTTTTAACTCAGCTTTTGAGCTATCTTACCCAATTTTGGAAGAAAAGAAAGAAAGGTGCCCCACCTTGATATATGCCTTGTTAGAATCAGCTCGCAGTAATTTTTGGTCAAAACTTGTATTGGTGGTTGGTGTGGGTTTGAATTTTCTGGAAACAATTCTGGGCCTCAACCACATCTCGGTGCCCCAGCAGTGAATATTTCAAAAGCATGGCAAATCTTGTATCGTGATTGGTCACTGAAGGATTTGCCTCTACGTATTGCCAATGGCAATGCGTGATTGATTGAGTGAACAAAATCGGATTTCATTCAGAATTGCTGCAATTTTTATGTGAAGTAAGTATATTAGTAGTAGAATACAAGGAGCACATATTGAGTGAAATATTCTGATTTTCTGGCTTGCTCCATTGACTGCTACAGTACACACGTGCCCCCTATGCGAATGCGTTTAGCACGGTTTTTTTTGTGTGTGGTACATGTGTATTGTACAAGTATATACAGTCAGATTACTGTCAACCATGAGACATGAGTATCTTCTTCAGATACACTGATCGATTTATGGTACTGCTCGACTCATGATAACAGAAATATTTGGTACTTACTTATATATATTAATAAGGTTCTGTAGTCTGTAATCTACAGTAAGATTTTGTCAGCCCTGGAGGACCTGGGTATATCTTGAGATGCACTGATCGAATATGGTACTGCTCGATCATTTTTTTTTTTGATACACAGAAATACTTAGTATACTTACTTATAAGGCTTTGTGGTCTTTGTAATAGAGTCAGATTCATGTCAGCGCTGGACATGGGTATCTTCGGGTTATGTCAGGAGGTCTGGGCGTTCAAAGTGAGGCTACTGCTGATAACCAAGCACTAATAAAGGATTTTCTCCTCTTTAGAATGGTTGAGGGATTGAAGTAATGTTTATTGGTAGAGAGACAGGTGGCAAATTTACACTGAATTGAAAACTCACGAAAATCTGGAAGTGGGCATCACAGCTGTTGTCTGACATTTCTTACGATTATTAGCAATAACTAATGCCGATTAGAAATCTGCTGATTTTGCTTTCACAATTTATAGTGAAATGAGTCAGAGATTATTTTTTGTCCGTCGTCTTTTTGGTTCTGGTAGCTGTTTGTGGGGGAACCCAAGGCAAAGGTCCAGGATTAGAAGAGTCCAATATGGAGAGGAAATGACGCAGCATAACTTTCAGTGGTGTGAGGGTAAGGGAAGGGGTCTATTTCTAGGGAATATGAGAAATGAGACTGGGGGGTCCCTCCCACAATACACATTTTGAGCCACATTCCCCAAAAAATCCGGGGGTCATCAAGGAGGTGAAATATCTTCATCCTTCATGTACTTTTGCTGTACAGGGTGGGGCCGGGGGAGGCAGGTTTGGTCCTGTGTTATCATAGTGAATCAAAACAATAACAAGGCCCATTCAATTATAGCAGGTTGGCAGTCACAAAGGAATACGCTGGTGGTAGTTTTTTTTCCACATAACCCCATTCTTTATGCTAAAGCTGTGAGGTGGTGCACGGGAGGATGATTGTCTCTCGTTGGATACATGTATGTTGTGAGTCAATCGCTCAAAATCCGGTAATTGGTATTAGTCATTTTTGTTCGTTTGATTTTGCATAATTCATGCAAGTGTCAGATTTAACTGGCAAACTGAGATGGGCATCACTCTGATTAGGAGAAAATTTAGGAGGAACCTTCAGGTCACAGATGTCATTTAAAGTGAATCATTTATGTGAAATGTATTTAGAAAGGTCACCAAAACTCAGAAAAGAAAAGGGGTAAACATTGGTCAGTGCCACTGATAAATATACTATTTACAAGCAAACGAGTGGTTGGCAAATTGGGTAGAGCGTCGGCCTTCCACCCGGGAGAGATCCACAAGGGGAGCCGGGTTCGATTCCGGTCGTCGAGTCATACCAGGCCTTATCATGATAACGAGATTTTCAGAATTTACCCTCTGATCTCAGATGCTTTTGGCCTGACCCAAAAGGCGATAGGGATCATGTACTTCCTCTGGGTAACCCACATATCTAGTACAAGCTCCATCCATCTAGATGGGGTAGAGTTATTCTTGTTAACCTGCTAGAATTGGCCGGAGGAATATCAACTTTTCACAATTTATATTCTTCTCCTAAAACTGACCCCAGTCCACACCAATACCGATAGGGGTCCTATACGTACCATAGAAAAGCGACATACGAATTTCAACCTGTTCGGGAAAAGGCACAATCTAGACTATCGTTGTTAACAGATTCTCGCTTCGACCTCTCTTGACTTAGGATGACCTTTGACCTGAACCTGAAACAATAGGGCTCATGTACTCATTATGGGGAAACCCTTATACCAAAGTATGTGACAAACTTCATGCCCCCCATGGAACTGTTGCCTTCTCACGGGGCGCTCAGCACAAGGGGATTTGGAGCAGCGAAAAAAAAGTGCAGGGATCAAGGTCGGCCACTCTTGCTGGGCCTGAATAGGATCGATCCTATGCTCGGAAAAGTATGACATACATAACAACACACAAAAAAACAACAAACACCGTATTACTGCATGGCGCGCATGGATGATATTGGAAGCCAGTGTTGAAGTCAAAGGTCAAAGGTCATTGAAGGGGCAATATAGGCCATTATAAGGTGTTAAAATTCACCAAATTGTAACAGCCCTCCTACCAAGTTGGTGACACAGTGCTGATGTGGGTAATAATGATGGTTAGATTATACAGCGCGTGTACCTGTGTGGTGTTCGGGAATTTTGGGTCGAGGTTTTCCCACGTTGGCCCGAGGGCCCATTTATGAAATGTCACAGAATGTACTTGAAATGCATACTACTAGCACAAAGGTTTCAATTGATCTATTGGGGCCATCGGGGGGGTTTAGAATACAGTATATGGAAATGAAAATTGTATCTCCCACAAATTTTATTGCACTGTTGACACTAGCTTTAGGCGCCTTGCATTAGTTCATTGACTGTTTATAAACAAACTTTTATAAGGTATCATCCCTTCCTCCTTCTCTGGCTCAAGGGGAAGTTCCCTAATTCCCAATATTGAAATCCGAATGAGGCCAATGCAAATTTCTTGGGGAATCTTGCAGAAATAGCTCTGAAAGCGTACTGTTGGCATTGGCACGAATCTATGCAGCCTGTAGAAGCCAATTGTCAATGTATACAATATACCCAGTTTATTACATCACGAATAGCCAACACCCACCGATATCAGCAGATCCGAGTGAGCGATAAATACAATCAACTGCATTTCAAATTTGTCTCGTGTCACCAAGAGTGAACTATGGGATACCATGTGGTATGAAGTCATGTAGAACATGTACTTTTTGAAACCTGTAACATATACACTTAGATTGGGATCCAAGTCACACATGGATCAGTTTTGCAAGACTTAAAGAATAAACGTCCCTTCATTTTCTATGTGAATACCTGTTTTCCGTCTTTCTGTTATGATTAGCAAACCTGCAGCTTGTACAGTGTAGAACCTAGGTGCCTTTGCCATCATTTATTCTCCATGTGATGTCTTATCATTCCTCAAATTTCTCAAAAAAGTAAATTGAGATAGCTCCACCAAAGCAACAAAGCACATAGTCTCCCAGTGTGGAGTGTGCCTAGCTAGTTTGAAAGGAATCTGTCACATAAACTTGACCACAACTTATCTAGCCTCGCTATTTATCACATTTGTATGCAGTGAGGTCTTTGGGGGTTAGCATTCAATTCTTGAGAAAGCGGTGGGGAATGGAGCCCAGTTTTATATGTAAGGATAGTTTCTGAGAAGCCAATATACATCACCCCATTGACGAAGTATTTGAGGTAAGCTATGATGCCTCCAAGCTACTTTGATGAGTAATGTTCAACAACCAAAAAAAATTGAAGAGTGGGTGTTCATATTTTTTTGTTTTTGTTTTTTAGCTCCCCTCTATTTAGTCTTTTTTGTTTTATGATGCAGTAGGTCATGAATACAATGGGCCAATAAACTGTACAAACAAAAAAAAAACACCCAGCCAACAGGAAAAGAACACAGGAGGTCACAGAGATGGTGCTATAGGGCTATGGTTTATTTTTTTTTGTAATGGTTTATTTGTTCATATGCATTGGACCCGGACCTAAGTTCAAGTCCGCTCTTTGTCAGCCTGGTTTCCTCCAGCAGCTGTTCTGCCCCAGAATTGCTGATGGGCCTTTGGAATGATGCTTCTGTAGATGGTTGTGGATTTCTTGAGATAATACAATGAATTATGGGACTTATATAATGTATAATCGTCAGGACAGCTCTTAAGCTGAGAGATATGAGGGTCTTTTGATTAGTAAACTGTATCTTCTTCTGCTCTTCTACTTTGGTAGTGTGATATACAGGTTTCCTATCACCTCATCATGGTCCTCTGGGAAGAATGCTCAAAGACTACAATACTCATCTAGCGACATTCGAATGCTGATCCTGGAGCAGGACAAGAATGTTTATTGAATCTTCTCTGTGTTTCTCCCATCTTTGGGCGCCCCCTGGAAGGAGGAGTGTAGACAAGGTTTGTGGTGTTGCTTTTCTCTTTGCACTCTTGCAGTATTCATTGTATCATACTTTTGTATCCGGAATCTTGATGAATCATTTTTTTGTTATAAACTTGAACTTAATTATCAGAACTGGGTAAGTTCCTCTGTGTTATAGTGTAGACAGAGTCTCACAAGGTGTAAAACATGAGAGAGTGGGGGTGTGAGGAATTGACACTTCATCGTTTATGAACCATCCTAAGTAGATCTGTGTGAAACTGCAGAAACTTCAAACGGGAATATGGTTTAAATTGGATCATTAGCAGTAATCATGGTAGCCTCCGCGCCCATGTGTTCAGTTCAAAACTTCTTAGGAAAGTTGTGTTTGCACTGGGGGCTATTAAATATTCTCATATCGGCTAAGGAAATGTGGTTTGCGATTGCACCCCCCCCCCCCCCCCCCCCCCAAAGCTATCCTAATTATAGGCTTTATGTTTGAAAGCCTTGTGCTTTTTTTTTTAAACGCATCAGGTTTTGCTAATGTTTGCTTGATGAACTATTGGTTGAGGTATTAACGAAGGGATTAGACACATTTCAAAGATGTAATATAAAAACAAAACTAAATTGTAAGTGATTAAATCGCTCTGCATGACTCCAACTTTGGAAAAAAAATTGAGATAATGGCTGAATGGAACGTTAACTGCTAATGGCTAAGGGCAATTGCCAATCTGGAGATTCCTTGACAATTGCGCGTAATTTTGGATATGCATTTGTGTGTCTTTCTTCTGTGGTCTGGGATGACTGCATGGCAAGGTTATAAAATCTCTCAAGCAAAAACCATCACTGGTTCCTCGCTCAGACAGCTGAACAGGGTTAACATAAACAAAACCAACTGGTTACTAATGTTGTTCATATCAGGAATCCACAATGGCTAGGTGAGCTCACTATCAAAATGTATCAACACATGAATATCTCCAGTTATATATGTTATGCAAATATTGGAAGTTTGGAGTTATTTAAAGTTAGAGAAGGGTCACTGAAGGTAAAATGGAATATCGAATTTGATTGGTTTATGCAAACTCGACGAATCAGTCACATCGCAACAAAACTTGGTGGACATAATTATAAAATCTGTCCCAATAATTTGGTCACTGGGTTAGGCTATTCATTGTACGAAACTGACAAACCATGCCAACCTTCTATGATGATTTAAATTCTTGCTGTTATTTTCTGCTAACTAGCAGTCTCTCTTTTTCTCCTCCCAAATCGCGATGGTTTGAAAGAATGAAGAAACTCTATCTAGTAGAAACAATCACTGATGTTGATTCGGTGAGACCAGCATTTGAGAACCACTCGTCGTCTAAAGTAGTGTGTTCTTCGCCTTCATCTAATATATGAGTATTGTTTTTTGTTTTTTTGGTTTTCCTCCGTGTTACAGCCGATTGCCATCACCCTCGTCGGTCCTCTCCCAAGTATGGAACTATTAGTACACAAACTGTTTTTGACTTTTCTTGAGTTTCATCTCTCATCAGTGACCCACCAGTATGGTTTCCGCCCGGCATGTGGCCGACTCCTGGGGACCTACTATCTTTTGTCACCTAGTTAATGGGCCCAAGCCATTGAGTTTTTCGGGTGAAAGTCGCTATGCCCTTGATATCTCTAAGACCTTTGACCGTGTTTGGGCACGCCGGACTCCTTGCCAAATTAACTTCATTTTGGTTTCAACCCCCCTTCTAACTCTTGGACTGCCATTTTCTTCTCACCGGTCGCTCTATCTCTGTTATGGTTGATGGTGCTCTCTTCCGAGTACCTTCCGTATCAATGCTGGTTGTCCTCAAGTTGTGTTTTCTTTCTCTCCTACACTCTTTCCCATTTATCAATGATCTTCTTAGCTCTACTCCTCCTAGATACTCACTCATTTTGGCTGATGATTCTACCTTCCCCACTCTCTGTGATTTCCTCGGCCCCCGGAAAGCGGACGATTTATCTACAAAACCGTTCCCTAGTTGCCAATCAGCTGAACAATGATCTTCCTTCTATTTTTGAACTGGCACTGCTAATCTGGTTACCTTCAAACCAATCGAAAACTCAGACTTGCTGATTTCTGGTCGGGTGTATCTGATGCACCAGCTATTTTCATGGGCTGACCAAATCCTCCCTCCGTCTACTTCTCTTATTATCCTTGTTATGGAAATGGATCAACCACCTGTCTGGAACGCCCATATCAGTCTATCCGCACTATCTTCTATACGTTGGGCTTCTTCTTGCCGCACAAGGAAATACTTCACCCCACAACAGCTACTTCTGCTTTAAAAGCCCAATTCGCTTCCCTAATGGAAATATTGGTTGCCATATTTGGGGTGGGGCTCGCCATCCTCTCTCAGTGTCATTGATCGTATCCAGAGAAAGTCCATCCGTCTATCATCGATGATCATCTTACCTCCTCACTTGTATCTATCCCATCGCAGATCTGTATCATCTCTCTGCCCTCCTTTACCGTTACTTTTATGGTCAAATGTGTTCTTCTGAGGCTTTGGGATGCGTTCCTCCTTTACTCGAGGTTACTCGCCAGACTCGCTCTTCGTCTTCCCAGCCACCCGTTTCGGTGGCATCTTCCACGTCCATCGCACTGAAACCTATTCTCGCTCCCTTTTTCCTCGCACTCTCGTGCCTGAATAGCGTCCTCGGATGTTTTCCTCCTGATTTTGACCTCCAGCGTTCAAGAGTAGAATCAACCAACTGGATTTCTCCTCTTTCTTTTAGTTCCTTGTGCTTGGGGGTTGCCTTTTTGTTTAGGCACTTATGGTTCGCCCTTCCTCATTTCACTTTGTTTTAAAAAAAAAAAAAAAAAAAAAAAAAAAAAAAAGTGGAAAATTCTAGCCTCAGACCATAGTGGCATGTCCAGCATCACAGCTATATCTGCCGCTATTCTCCAAACCAAAGGTCCTAAATCTTGTTTCTTTCTTTTTGATTCCTTGAAGAAGTCAGAGGAATCTATGCAAGTCATGTCGTGTGTGTTATGTGTGGTATGACGCCCAGCTTGTTACACGATAACTTGATCAGGTCTTGAGTAATCAGGCTCATACTTGGTACGTGGTGTTCCCCATGAGTACATGAACCCGGTTGTTTTGTGGGTCAGGTCAGGGGTCAACTGAGGTCACCAGAGGTCAACGTCTGGAATTTTTGAACAAATTAGTCCTGAGGTTGGTCCGATCAAGTTGAATTTGGTGGATCGTTTCTTATGGGGAGTACAGGCACGCAAATTGTTTTGCTCCAGGTCGGGGTGAATTTGGTCAAAGACATTTGTAAAGAATACATACGTTTTGGCCAATTTGATGGTAAACACGGAAAACTCTGCGACCCACCTGAGTGGATGAAGCTATAGTTGTCGTGTGTTTCCTCGTGATGCGTACGAACCCTTTCGTTTTTTAAGTCATTCAGAGGTCATCTGAGTCACCGGCAGTCAAATCTGAAAACCTTGTAAGACAAAATTAGTCCCATGGTTGGTCCGATCAAGTTGAACTCTGGTGTATAGCTTTCTTATTGGGGAGTCAGGAACGACAATTGTGTGTGTTGAGGTCGGGGGTGAATTTGGTCAAAAAAAATAGAAAATTGTGGAAGACGATATTTGGGCCCAAATTTTGCTTGTAAACCAAGAACTTGACCCCCACTGAAAGGCGATGTGAAGCTCATACTTGATGTGTGTGCTCCCCATGATGAGTACCATGAACACGGTTGTTTTGGGTGTTCAGTTCAGATGTCATCTGAGGTCACCAGAGGTCAAAGTTTGATTTAAACCTGTGTAACAAAATAAGTCCAGGAATGGGTTGGTCGATCAAGTTGGAATTTGGTGTATAAGCTTTCTTGTTGGGGAGTACAGGAACGCAATTGTTTTCAGTTTAGGTCCGGGGGTGAATTTTGTTTGAAAAAAATGTGAAACAAGTCGAATTTGGCCAATTGTGGCTAGTAAACACGATAACTGACCCTACCTGAGATGAATGGACGCTCATACTTTCGTAGTGTGTTTCCAGATGAGTTACATGACCTTATTGTTTTGGGGTCGTGTCAGAGGTCATTGAGGTTCGCAGAGGTCAAGTCTGGAAAACCTTTGTCCAACACAATAAGCCCAGAAAGGTTGGTCCTATCAAGTTGAAATTTGGTTTGGTTATACTTTCCCCATGGGGGGGAGTACAAGGAAACGCAACTGTTTTGCTTCAGGTTGGGGGTGATGAAATTGGTCAAAACAAGAAAATTGTGAAAAGTCAATATTTTGGCCAATTCTGGCTTGTTAAACACGAAAACTCGAACCCACCTGGATGGATGAAGCTCATACTTAGTATGTGTGTTCCCCATGATGAGTACATGAACCTTATTGTTTTGGGGTCGGGTCAGAGGTCATCTGAGGCCACCAGAGGTCAAAGTCTGAAAACTTGTAAACAAAATAAGTCGAATGTGGGTCCCGATCGAGTTGAAATCTGTGTATAGCCTTCTTATGGGAGTACAGGAACGCAATTGTTTTTGGTTTGGGTCGGAGTGAATTTTTGGTCAAAATGGAAAATTTGTGAGAAGTCGATATTTTGGCCAATTTTGCCTTGTAAAACAGGATAACTTGACCCCACCTGGATGGATGAAGCTCATACTTGGTATGTGTG
The DNA here is from genome assembly GCA_026419785.1 of Sclerodactyla briareus. NCBI lineage: Eukaryota > Metazoa > Echinodermata > Holothuroidea > Dendrochirotida > Sclerodactylidae > Sclerodactyla > Sclerodactyla briareus. The sequence continues at coordinate 10,675 of JAODTK010004721.1, read as the reverse complement.
TCCCCCATGATGAATACGTAAACCCTATTGATTTGGGGTTGGGTCCGATGTCAGAGTCTAAAAACCTCGTAAACACGATAAGTCCAGAATGGTTGGTCAGATCAGGATGAAATCTGGTGTATAGCTTTCTCATGGGGAGTACTTGAACCCTATTGTTTTGAGGTCAGGTCAGATGACATCTGAGGTCACTAGAGGTCAAAATCTGAGGACCTTGTGAACACGATTTATTGATTTGGGGTTGGGTCCGATGTCAGAGTCTAAAAACCTCGTAAACACGATAAGTCCAGTATGGTTGGTCTGATCAGGTTGAATTTAGTGTGTAGCTTTCTTATGGGAAGTACAGGAACCGTATAGCCTATTGTTTTCGGTATATTGTAGTTCGGGGTGAATTTTGGTCAAAATGGAAAATTTGTGAGAAGTCGAATGTGGCCAATTGTGGCTTGTAACACGATTAACTCGATGGATGGACGTTATCCTTGGTTGCGGTGTTCCCCACGATGAGTACATAAGTTCATGAACCCTATTGTTTGGGTATCTAAAAGGTAAACAGAGGTCAAAGTCTGAGAATCTGAGAGTCTGAGAAGTCCAGAATAGTTGGTCAGATCAGGTAGAAAATTTAGTGTGTAGCTTTCTTATGAAGAGTACAGGAACCTATGTTTTGGTTAGGGCGCGGATGGAAACTTCCGTCGATAAAAAAATGTGAAAAATGGAAATTTTGGCAATTTCGTTCTTGAAAACGCAATAACTCGACCCCACCTGCATGGATGAAGCTCATGCTCCGTATGTGAGTTCCTCATGATAGGTAATGCAGTTAGGCTTCAAATGCGATTTTACCAGGTAGTTTTATCTCCCTACCCACCAGCTCTACAGTTTTACATTTTGCTAATTGTTTTACGCGAATATCAGACGTTTTTCGTTTAGCTTTTTGAGTATTTCAAACTGACCTGTTCTCATATTGTTTATCTGTGTTTTAGTATTCGTCTTATTATTTTACTGCAGACTTGTAATTTTCTTTCATTGACGATCTATCTATCTATCTATCTATCTATCTATCATCTATCTATCTATCTATCTATCATCTATCTATCTATCTATCTATCTATCATCTATCTATCTATCTATTATCTATCTATCTATCTATCTATCTATCTATCTATCTATTGGCTTGGGTCAGGCCCGAAGCCACGTGAGGTCACTGCAGGCCAAGGCAGAAAATCTTTGTGAACCTAAGAAGTATGCTTTGTCTGATCGGGTTGGAATTAGGTGTGTGGCTTCCTTATCGAGAGCAACTGTACCCTGTGTAAGGCAGTTGAGATACAGTGATATTTTGGCCAATTTGAGCTTGTACACGTAATAAATCCACATACTCAGTGTGTTGTGTTCACTATGATGACTACAATTGTTCCCATTATTTTAGGGCAGGTGAGGGGTCAACAGAGGTCAACGTTGGAAAATCCTGACGGAAAAAGAAGTTAAGTTGATTAAGTTGATTGAATAGTGTGTGCAGCTTTCTTATGACGAGTGCAGGGACCCTCTTGGTGGCTCGATATGTCATGATGTTGCCCATAATGAGCTTGTACAATCCTTGTGTGTGGTTGTCAGAAATGAGTCAAGGAATCACTAAGCCTTTTGGCTTCCTGAAATGTGGTATGTAGCTTTCTTATGGGAAGTACAGGAACCCTATTGTTTTTAGTGCAGACCGGGGGTCAGTTTCAGGGGGGAAATGGAAAATTACCAAATAATAAGTACACAATCCTATCGTTTTGGGGTCGAGAACGATAAGTACCAGAGGTCAATATCTCGTGAAAATCTTGTGAACACGATAAGTCCCAGGACGCTTGGTCTGATCAAGCTGACATTTCGTGTGCAGCTTGAGTACATTATCTACTACCTGGAGTCAGGTCTCAAATGTAATCTAGGTCAACAAGTGAAAGGTCATGAAGGCAGGCAAGGAATCAAGAAGCTTTCGGTTCTGGTTGATTCTCTGATAGGAGTCAAAGAAATCTTTGCGTCATGAAGTGTGTATGTGTAAGTGTGTATGTCTTGCGTGTTTTAAGTTGATAACACGCCTAACTGACCCACCTGGAAGGAGGGAGCGCTCACGTGGTATGTGGTTTCCATGCAGGAGTACATATACCTATTGTGCTGGGGTAGGTTTGAAGGTCAAGAATTCAAGAGGTCAAGTCTTGAAAACCGTCGTGGAAAGGATAAGTACAGAAGCTGGTCCGCCTCAAGCTGAAGTTGCATGCGGTTTCCTCATGCTGGAGTGAAAGAACCCTTTTGTTTTGTCGTAGAGAGGGTACTTTTTTGTTAAACTGAAGATTGTGGAAACTGAATTAATGGCAAATGTTAGCTTGGGACACATAACTGGACACCACCTGGATGATCAAGTGCTACTTGTATAAGGGTTACATGATAGAAATAATACCTATTGTTTTGGGCCAGGTCTCCACGTTCATATGAGGGTCATCGAGGGCAACGTCTGGACACGGACAAGAATAAGTCCAGAACTTTTGTCATAATGAGCTGGAGTTTGGTTGTTTATCATCCAATCTATTTGTTCTTGTATTGTAATAGGTTAGAAATGAGTCAAGAGTCACTATAAAGCCTTTGGGACTTTATGGTTTCTTCGGAAGGGCTATGTAGGAATAGGATACAGGTCAGTCTTATAAATTACCCTTCCATTCTTACTCAGGGCTAGTGTTGTTAGCTGCGGGTCATCATTTCTCTCAGTCCGTTCGTTAGTTCGTGCGATCTGTTCGTCACACTCACTCTAACTTCTACACCGGCATGCCAATCGGCGTGAAATTGGGGGTGAATTGATTTGTATTGGAATGAGCTAGACTTGCCCAAGGTTATATTATTCAACATAGATTCTATGAGGTTGGAAAGTTGGTATATGGAGCACATCTATTGGCGAAATTTTCAGTAGTCATTGAGCCATCTTACTTGGAATCCTCCAGGCGTTAACCAACAGACAGTTCGAAGCCCTTTGTGGCATTGGATTTGCACACATCAAATACACCTTACCAATTATCAATCCGGTGGCCCAGCTGACTTCTTTCAGGTGCGTGGGGCAGTGGCGGGCGACACCATCAGGTGGAAAACTCCATTGGGTTAACTGTGTCGTTTTGTCCTTGGTACCTGGAGGGTTTTAGCCCATCAAAAAGCACCAAGTACCGAAAAAGGAGCCACACTATAGGATATACAGGAGCTTGACACATCAGAAATATTGTAAGAGAAATATGGAACAGCCAACAGACAGATCAAAATTGGGCAGAGATGAGTGGGCATAGCATGATGATAACCAAGGTGTTCATGGTCCCCATGGGTAGGAACGGGCTGCAAAAAGTGGGGGGGAAATTCTGCTTGCAAGTGCAGAAGGGCTGAAAGCAAAAAAGTGCTATACGTGTGTGATGATTCTCAAGGCCTATTTGGGGAACGTTTTCAATTTGTGTTTTTTTTTTGGGGGGGGGGGGGTTCGGAGCATAGTAATCTGAGGTCCTTGGATGAGGACAATTGAGGCAGTCAAGGAATCACTAGAGCCTTTCCAGTTGTAGTGTTAAAAACGATGGGAGATGGTGAAAATAGATATATTGGTTGCGAACTAGTGAAGGGGCATATAATGGGCCATACAGGAAGCTGGCAAAATGCTCTCTCCTACTGATTAGGTTGAATATATCATACTCAGGAATAATAAGAATAATAGGAATGAGGACTTGATAGAGCGCCTAATGCACAAAGCATCAGGCGCTTTACAGAAACTAAACAAAGAATAACAGTGGAGTATCAGTCAGACAGAAAATGCGGAGTGAAGGGAGAGGTTTAAGGGCGAGACTTTCGAAAGTAGCACAGGTCGGAGGCCAGACGGGCAGAGTCAGGAAGGGTATCCACAGTGAGGAGCACCAGAGGCGAATGAACGGTCAACATAGAGGAAAAAATGGTGATGAGCGAACCATGACTTGAGGCTGTTTGCTTGGAAGATGACATTGGAGATCTGGAAGGAACAGGCAAGCTGAACAAGCTCTGAGATGAAAATAGGAGCCATGCAGTTAATTGCTTTATAATGGTGGTAGAAGGATCTTAAAAGCACTTCTCTCCTACTGGGAGCCAGTGAGGCCTTGTAGGCCAGTGGAGTGATATACTCATGACTGAGGGGGAACAAGAGGTTTGAGGTCGAGCAACAATGTTTTGCACTCGCTGCGGATGCTTGTATAAGACAGTCAGGGAGACCAAATAACAGGAATTACAAGACCCGCCTGGATGTGACAAAGCATGGATCCGCATGGTGGTGGTCTTCTGATCGAAGTACAGGCGAATGTCCCCAATCATTCTAATTGCATGCAGGGAGGCTTTACAAATGGTTTGCACACGACCTAGACATTTTCTAAAGGAAGAGTCCAGAATCATTCTTAATTGCGAGCTTGAGAAGGTTCAACAACAGAATTGCCGACTTCGATGATTAGGATGCCAAGAAGATATTACTGAAGTGTGACGAGACGTAGATAATCAGTCTTCCTCATCATCCAGCACAAGCATATTGGAAGTTTGTGTTATTGTGAACTAGGGGTACCTATTGGGTTTTAGGGATATATTAGGCAGAAAGTTGTCACGAGGGGGGAGTAATGAACTAATATGTAGGAAAGCAAAAACAAAAACATTGCGAATGCTTCTCCGACAGATTAGGTTTATTAAATTAGTTACCATCATACTCAGTCCAGTGTTCATGAACTCTCATGACCTATACATGGTCATGTATTACCAATACAGTAATTTAGGGAACCCAAACCTCAAAGAAAAATTCAGCCAAATTTGATGTGTGAAAAAGTGATAATTTGCTTATGCACAAGTGTTCCGGTGACGTCACGCGATTATAAACAGGGAGACCTGTTGTGTTTGTAAAGCTGCTTTTATAGGCACGCGAATGCGCGAAGAGGGGAATACGCGATTCGCCTGGCGAAGAGGAAAGCGCGTGTCGCGTTCGCGGGGTATTTTTTACTAGGCACGCCCGAATCGCGAACACGCGAAATAAAATTCGCAGGGGATCACAGAACTAGATGAGCGGCTATTAGCGCTATGTTTAGAGCGGAAAACGGACTTTAAGAACATGTGCGCTCGCAAATGCACATCAATTTAGGCAATGTGTCATTATTGCTTCCCAGGATTTTTTTATAACTCCTCATTGAAGAAAATACAGGGAGCCGCTAGTTTCACCCAATGATTTTCGCAACGGATGTGAGGCTATGGGCCTATTAGGCCTATAGGGCTTAGGCCTTCCGGTATGTCCCTTCGAGAGTTCGAACGAAATGGGCGACACACTCTTAAACAAAAGAGTGAATGTACACCTCCATGAAGTGTGCGGGTGTGATCAAACACTCCATTTCACTCCATTTTTTACTCCATTGTAGGAAATCTTCGCCCAGTAGGAGAATACTTCACTCTTCTAGAGTGGAATTCGGAAAAGTGTGCTGACTGACCAATCAAGGGTTCCATAGGGAGCACGAGTACGGATTTTCGCCCATTATAGAGTGAACTTTTACTCATTAGAGTGAAAGTACACTTACAGCGAGGTTTGCGGAGTGACTACTTCATTAGAGTGAAATTCACTTTTGCTTTAGAGAGCATGCAGGAGTGTACATGGGTTCAAAAGACATGACATGACATTTTCCGGGATGACGTTGTTCAGTAGTTTGGTTTGTCATGCCATGAGGGGTAAGAAGAAGGGCTAGGAAATACATTCCATGGGCTGGTCGATTCCCCGAATAGATCCATCCAAACCGAATGCGGAAGATTCCCGAGACCTTGGGGAAATTCCCACAGTCAGGTTATAAGCGCTCCAACCTCCATACCGTCTATTCGAACATATGTCACAGTTAGAATAATGCCAATAGGATATGTTAGAGGGGCCTTTTTAACAGGCGAAATAAAGGGCTTGCGCGATGTATTACACGATATGCCTATTTTCCCCTAGCAAAATACTGAAATTCTCAGTATGCGGTGTCCCATTCGCGTTCCATAGCGGTCATAAATCGCGAGCTGTCGCGCGGCGACACCGATTTTGAATTGGTCACCGACAATTCGGTTGTTGTCTCTTCCATGACCATTATACTTTTAATTGTAATGATTGACTGTGATGAACATGAGGTGGCTATTTAGATGGCCTGCTAAAACCAAATGACACAAAGAAGATTTCCTTTTGTTGAGTTTGATACCATAGCCTGTAAGCAGTTTTTCAAAGGGAAAATTAAATGCATAAAAAATATTAGGAAATTCATGGCACATAGAATTTTATGTTCTATTTTTTGTAGAATGTTGTAGTACCGCTTAGAAAGGAGAGTTCCCCCAAGCCCAGCTTAGAGAGGTCAGGTGGTTTGGAGCAACCAGTGCCGCCCCAAGCAGTGAGGAGAAGCTTGAATAAGTTGTTAACTATGGAAGATTACAATAACTTTGATATGGAACAGCAATGCCCGTCAGATAGTTCCAGCTTACGGTTTAGTATCAATAATCTACATCACCCTCCAATGTGCACACCTCATTCCATCGCAAGTGCACTACCGTGCTCATAAATCAGAACGGGTTGATACCCTCTTCGGCATGCAGCTTGTAGGGATAGTCCTGCCTGGCTTGTGGTATGACAAACCTCGTTGGTTGGCACTGTTCTAAGTGGAGACTAAGTCAGACCTACACCTCAAGAAAGACGGGGCACACACGGAGCATAGGGTAGGAGCAGGTAGCATTTACAGGCATGTTGTTCGGAGGAGAGAGGCCGCCTTTCGGATTCTCTCTGCTCTGTTGTGCCCCTGAGCTAGTGGCCAACTGACCGGAAATGGGACTCATAGTACCAATTGGAAAAGGGAAGGGTATACTCGGAATCACAAAAGTAAAAACTATAGAGGGGTACCCCCTCTCACTACCTAGCAAAGTCTGGGATAGGATCATCCTGAACAGAATCCGTTGTCAGCTGATGCGCATCGCGTCCTGAGCTGTAGCGGTTTACTCCAAGAAATCCACAGGGAGCGCATCCTTGGCTCTCGTGTCCTGTGTGTGTGAGCAGATGGCGGAAGATGCGTAGAGGCTTTCAGTGGGACTATATGTGTATGGTGTGGCTACCCACTGTATACCTGATATCTCTCTGCATCTGGATGTGAGAGTGCGTGAAGTGTGCTGGCGAAGTCTCTAACTTCTCTCCCATTGCACGGGTGTGAGGACAAGGGGTGAACTGGCATCCAAAACGTGTATGGACTGGATTTTGGACAGGTTGCGAATAGTACCGACTGCGGGTCTCATTCGGTTGGAGTAGTCATGGGTTTCTGAACTGGACTGGCTGGTTGATGTCCTTGACGAATCCGTTGGGTCTCCAGGTGTCATGAACCGAGCAGATCAGTCTTTTGGTTGAAAATCTGGACAGTGTGCTGTGGGTAATGTCCAGGTTTTGGGCTGGGAACGTGGAAGTCCATCAGTCGTTCGCTTGCGCGTGCAATGTCATTAGGTGACTCTGCTTCATGCGTGCCCGAGATGAGTAGACGCCGCTGTGGACTGACATATGTGGGGTTCATGAATCACTGGGTAGGGGTGGGTGTCGATCACGTTATCTGAGGAAAAAGTACCAAGTCCGGTGCTGAGCGCTTGATGCTTCCAGGGCGTCGTGCAATATTCTGGTGCGGCTTGGGCGCTGTTGGGATGAGGACGGCGATTGGATTTCTTATTACTCACTTCGCCGCACCATCGGTTACCGCTGGCAAGATCACGTATCTTATACCAGAGTCTCGAAAACATTTAGAATTCGAAGAAACTTCAAAATTTACATTCTAGATACGACGCGAAAATTTGGGCATGAGATGATCACGTCATTGGTTCGACTTACAATAAACAAATTTTGTTAATGCTCTTGGTAATGGATTAGCAGGAATTAATGCGGAAATTGATGATGTTGAAGCTTTATCGAAAGATGATCCACTAGTCTCAAATCTTATCACATTTTTTGTGTGAGCCCAATTATAAATTTGGAGTAAGTAATCTTAGCTCCACTTGTGCTGGACTTTCTAACTGCCAAGGACAGGTTCATTAAAAATAATAGTGATACGAATAGAAATGAACAAAGTGAACCACAAGTGAACCAAGTGGGAGGAGGAACCCAACAAGTGAAACAACAAGTACTTAAGGTTACAAAAAAAGAAAAACCCAGGTAGTAGAGTTGCTGCAGGAAAGACTTGCAGGTACAAGAAAACAAAAGGAAAAAAATACTGAACGAAACCACAACATCCTAAGATGATGGTGAAGAAGTTGATACTTGCCGTAACATGGGTTAAACGCATTTGCAGTTTGTAGTGGGCGGTTTATGTATTTATTCAAGTTATAAAACTCATGAAGTGAACCTAAATCAATGTAGGTTGAAGCAGTCGACTCCTCTTTTCATTTCGAATAATTAATGAAAAAAGAAGAAGCATAATAACAAAATTGTAAATCAGTAATGATAATATCGTAAACACTTAATATAAGGAGCATGTTGGGGGTATAAAGTATTGCATATAGGCAGCTGCGAGGAAAATGCTAAAAATTAAACCCGCCGATCTTGGAAACTGGACGTCAACGACGGTTTCAAATTGCCTGCTACTACGTTAGCAGTTGCACCTAGCAGCACAAGGATGGTTGGTGAATCTGGGTATACTACCAGATAAAATATAAAGCCAAACACTTAAATATTAAAAAGGGATAAAAAAATTGGCAACAATAGCTATGCGGGTAGGTGGTGCGATTTATAATCCGTAGCTTTTAGTGGTACAAAATTTCTTATTTCTAAATCTAAAAAGATGGTGCAGACGGCCTCAAAGAAGAAAAGAAAAGGCACGTTAGCTTTAGGAAAACTCGCAGAGAGAAACAAAAATGGACAGAAGAAGACTACAACCATCTGGATTAATTAATGGAGAAAATATGCAAAGAGAAGGTCACTCAAAGCAAACATTTTCGAAACTCGATCGAGTCTATGCCAAGAATACTACATCATGACAGGTCAAATGAATGATTTACCTGAAAATTTGGAGCGTGAACCGATGCTAAGTGATTTTAATACACCCAGTGAAAGTCAAAAAACAAGGGGAAATATTGTTCTTATAATTGGCATGGGTGTTGTCGGCAGTGCAAGTTATGAATATTAAAAAGTAACAACCAGATTGTCAATATGGATAAAAAGAAACTGAAAAATATTAAAAATCTTTATACTCTCTTCTAGAGGTTATTGGAAGGGTGAAGGTGCAGTAACAAAATAGGCAGAAGCCACAAAAGTCCCAAAGAGAACAGCCAGGAGCAGGGCTATCACAAACGGCAGGCAATGTGGCAAATTTACGAAGCACACCAAAATAATTCCCGACCAAACGTGAAACAGTTTCAATGCAGGTCCAAATGATATGCACCAAGCAGATTTTTTATTTGAACATGATACAATTGGTAAGAAAACTTATAAGTATGCTTTAACCGTAGTCGACGTAGCCAGAGATACAAAGAAGCAGAAGCACTAACAGGACCAAAACTGCAACCCAAGTAGCAGAGTGGACTCGAAAGAATCTATAAAAAAGAAAGCCCATGACTTATTAAAACAAATCAAAGTAGACCTGAGGAAAGAATCATGGGAGGTTAATACAACTCACTTGCGTGAGAAAGGAGTCACAATACAAAGAGGAGAAGTCGGAAATCACAGAGCGACAAGGTAGTGTGAGAAAAGATTTAAACAGACCGCTAGCAGAAGAGAGATTATTTTCACAACAATATGCTCAAGAAATAAACCTAGAAGGTAAAAGAACAAGCCTGGGTAAAAAAAAATACCAGGAAGTGGTCTCAGCATTAAATCATGAAAAAAAAACTAGATTAATAGCGCGAAACCTATTGAGCAATAAAGAAAAATCTGTCAAACAAAATTCAGTCAACATTAATGCAAAAGAGAGAAAAATACCTGATGGTGCGAAAGTTACGAAAGTTAGGTACTTGTATGCCCCAGGTTGAATCTGAAACACGATTCCGAAGAGAGCAACAGACCCCATCTGGCGATTAAAACATATGGAATCGAACACTATGCTCTCACAAAAGACAGACCACCGTGTATACTTAGCAAAATGGTCAGATAGAGCCTTTGTCAGAGCGGGAACGCAGATATTCCCAACATTACGATGACGCCGACATGAATGTGCTTGGTATACACTGGTTATATGGATTCCCCAGTAGCCTATGTTTTGGTCTTGGCAACAGAAATATTTACAAATTTGAACTCAACCTCCCAGGGAGGAAGTTAATCAACCCACACACAACCGTGGACGTATGCAATGACTCATGATGGTGGCAACAGCTCGGGGAAGTATTATATGTCATTTTTTACATTCATTACTCTGGGTAGGTTGCATTTCCCTGGTGGGTGGTTGGTTTTTTAAAGCGGTTCGACCCAGCGCGCTATGATTTTTAAAATGGAGAAGTGACACGGGTCGGTCCTGCAAGGGACGTGAAGGCACAGCAGAGGTGTCAAAACCACATCGACCCCTCATGCAAAGTGAAAACTCATTCCGGAACAACAGAGGCAAAACATCGGTGTAGAACTGAACATAAAAGGCTGACCCTGGCCCATATGTGTAAGAAAAAAAAACCCTCACCAATGTAACAACGAGGGGTTTCTCCCAGATGTGGACCGATT